>WSFP011462862.1:0-18679 GCA_009831015.1 Picea engelmannii
TTTGAAAACTTCAAGATCTACAAGGAAATGGTTGAAAATGAAATGGATTCAAAAATCAAATGCTTGAGATCTAATAATGGAGGAGAGTTCACTTCAAAGGAATTTATGGACTATTGCAGTAGTCATGGAATAAAAAGGCAATTGTCCATTGCTAGGACACCTCAATAGAATGGAGTTGTTGAAAGAAAGAACATGACAGTACATGAAATGGCTCGAACAATGCTAATGGATTCCAAATTGATAGATATGTTTTGGACACAAGAAGTGCATACAATAGTTCACATACAAAACATAGTAATTCTTAGAAACAACACTAACAAAACTCCTTATGAGCTATGGAAAGGAAGACCAACAAATGTAAAACACTTCATAGTTTTTGGAAGCAAATTCTACATCAAAAGAGAAGATGGAAGAATGAGAAAGTTTGACTCTCGTGTGGAAAAAGGAGTACTTGTTGGTTACTCAAGTAAAAGAAAAGAATACAAGTGTTACAACTTGAGATTGAACAAAGTGGTGTAAATCATCAACGTAACAATTGATGAAACAGGTAGACAAGACTTAAATGAAGAAGAAAATGAAACAATGGAACAAATTTACGAAGAAGAAACAAAAGATGAAAAATAAGGGGAAGATGAAGATGAAGAGGATCCAATAGAAACAGAGGATAAAGTTCAACAAGTAACTCCAAAAACACCTAGTAGATGAGTACAAAAGAATCATACTTTAGATCATATTATCAGAAACAAAGATGCAAGAGTTGAGACTAGAAGAAGAATCCGTTCACCAGAACAAATGCACCTAACACTCACATCTATGATTGAACCAACCTATTTTGAAGAGGCCAGCAAGGATGAATTTTCGAACAAGGCCATGGATGAAGAATTGGATCAAATAGAGAAAAATGACACTTGGGAATTGGTTTCAAGACCAAAGGATAAGAATGTGATCGACACAAGGTGGGTATACAGGAAAAAATTGAATGAAGATGGACAGGTTACACGAAACAAAGCTAGATTTGTATGTAAAGGATATGCACAAGTTGAATTCAAAATAAATTATTTAAATAATAAATTTAATGGAGAAAATAGAAGTGGGTTAGCCCTAAAATAAGGAAAGTGGGCAAAGTGACCTAGAAGATGCTTCTAAGGAAGCTACCTGGAGAGTATAAATAAGAGGCAAGGATCTCTCATTTTACATCACTCCTGAGCATATTGAATATATATAGGTGACTGAGGTAACCAAAGAATATCTAATATAAATTTCAGAGGGAAGGTGAAGAAAAGAAGGCCGAAATTCAAGGGAGGATAAATTATTTTGATGATTCTTTCTAAGGTATGTTATTTACAGGTCATGTCACAATTTTCACAATAACGTTTTCTATAGAATGATTAAGACTGTGAAATTGATAGGCGATTGAGGAAACATATCCAAGTATATGTGGTAAAAATTTCATCTTGTGGGTCATTGTATTTTTGGAGTTACACTCCGTGGAAAATAGGGCTTGTGGCTAGTCTTGAAACTAGTCTAAAACAGGTGTTTTAGGTAAAAACGTCATAAGTTCTTCATAACAAATCCAAATTTAGTAATAAAAAATGTTTTGGTTAGAGTACATTCTATAGTATTATGTGTAACATTTTTATATCCATTCAATGAATATTCCATGCAGGGAATTCTCTACAAGGTTGCTCTATAGAATAAGCCAGAATTCAACAAGGTATGCCATTTTTGCTATAAATTATTTTCTGAGAGGTTCCAAGTAGTGACACCTATAGGAATTGCACAAAAAAAACTGAAGTACATTGTGTACTATTTCTAGATCTTTATTCATTACAGGTACATAGTTATGATTATTTTAAGTTAGGGTTGTTAACTAATCCCAAACTAGTCATCTGCAACTAAAGAAAAGTTTGATGAAAATGCTAGTCTCTTGTTGTGAAAGTTAAGGAAGGTTTGCAGGCATGTGATCATATACACCAGGTATATTACAGAGTTACAAATCATATTTGGATGATGAAATTGATGAGGGATTTTGGTTAAGGTACAAGTAGTTGATGAGTTGGCACATACATGAGGTGTATAGTTGATGACGTTGATACATATTGATGAGTCATAGTTGATGAGTAGTAGACACATGATTGGTACATACTTGGTACATGGTTGGATGCACGTTTTTATGGTACAGGTTGATTACAGGTTGTTTGGTATAGGTTGGTGCATGGTTGATGCACTTGTTTATGGTACAGGTTGATTACAGGTTGAGGTACATGTTGATGCATGGTTTAGGTTATTGGTACATTTTGTTTGGTACAAGTTGGTTGGTACAGATTTACATTAGTATATCTCATAGTGATACTGTGACAGTGGTTCCATCATTCTACTTATACGTCAGGGTAGTTGGATGATGCAAGGATAGGTGGTTTTATCCACCTTCCGGTTGTAGCCAAAGAACATAGGGGGTTGTAGCCTTCTTCTGGTTGTAGCCAGAGAATAGGGGAGTTGGAGCTTCCCTCAGGTTGTAGCTTGATAAACAAGGGGGTTGGAGCCTCCTTCCAGTTGCAGCTGGAAAACAAAGGAAATTGGTGCTTCCAATGAATGTAATTCTTCAAGACATATAAGAAAAAACATTCTATGGTTTTCTCCTGCTTTGGGTTTCCACGTAAAACACTGGTGTACTGCGTATGTGTATGATTGTTCATTTTTTCGTTGCTTATTTACTTTGTAGTTGTTATATGATAATTCTACATTTATCTAAGACTTGGATTATATGGTTAAAAAGGATTCAATTGCTCTATTACTGATTCACTCCCCTATCAGTTATCCAACAATAGAGACAAACATAACATCTTTTTCTCCCAAAATATGAAACAAGAAAATTTAATGCTTGAAGCAAACTCAAAATGCAAAGTATCAAACTTAAGCACACCTCAATGGAGCATGTGATTTTCAAAGGCAACCATAAAATGATCCAAGGCAAGAGTTACCAAATTTATTGAAGTTCTCAAGAAGGTACTTGTTGAAGAAAAATATGAGATTCATTAAGCTATTAAGACTATTAAAACATTAAGAGAAGCTCATGCAAATTCAACAAGCTGATTTTCCTATGAATTTGTTCACACACATAATTTTTATCCTCAAATCACTCCTTAAACTGATAAATAAAAAATCATGAGTGCACAAAGGACAGAAAGGGATTTCGAGCTTCTTAAAACTTAGTTCTTGTAAAGAACAAGATTAGTCTTTAAAGTAACTACGAAATTTTTTTCATGAATGTCAAATAATTTGCTTATTGATTTCACTAATTCCAACAAGCTAAATTTGAATCCTCTTCATTTCTTCACTACAAATAAGTTGTTAAAACAAACTACATTTATTCTTCAAAGCACTCCTTTCACTAGATGAGTAAAACCACGAGTGTTCAAAGGGTTTCTAGCTCTTTAAAGTGTCCAAGGCCATCCAAGCCAATGTATAAAACTATTCCTTGCATGTAAAATTGCTAATAGTGAAATTTAAGGTCTTTTACCGGTGGCTTCAACTTTTTCCTTATTTTCTTGCTACCAAAACAAATTGTTACTAGCAAAGAGATTGATTCTTGAGAGCATTTATTTCACTAGTGAGCAACACCATGAGTGATCAAAATGTTTTCAAGCTCTTAAAAGCATTCAAATGCATTAACACAAATGCATAAGCAACTATTATTTGAATGGAAACCAATTTTCTTATCCAACTCAAAAATATTTCATAAGCCATTTCAACTTTCTCATTACTCTCTTGCTACAAATAAACTTATCAAAACAATGAGGTGGCTTCTTAATCATCCCTTCCATTGGCAAGTAAGAAAAAATATGAGCACAACAAAGAGAAAGAAAATATATTTATTCATGCAAGATTATTCCTACTACTTTAATGCAAATAAGAGTCTTTTATTTGGAAATCCATTTTGGAAACAACTATTCAAGCAAGAAATCAACAAAACTTTTCAATGCAAGCAATAAATATTCATTTGTAATATTATATCAGTAATACAATGTTCAATCAATCTCTCAAGCATAAAAATCAATTATTCTTACACCAGTTCTATATTTCTTTGCAAATACAAGAAAGAAGCAAAGAAGCATGAAGGTAGTATGAGCGACATATGAACAACAAGGATTAAAGTCTAGAAAACACAAAGGAATTCATGTAAGGTAATTTTTACCCAATATTTTTTTATTTTTTTTCACTCTGACAAACTTTTAAACTAAAAAACACAGAGAAACTCTTAGGCAACAATCCCACTCTTATTTTCAAAACCCTCTGGTGTTTATAATGCTTTCCTATGGATTTTTCGAGAAGGAAGAACACTTATTTGAAACCTCATTTCCCTTGCTCTGGGAAGAAGTACACTCCATCTAAAGGTAAAAATGAGCGTATATGCTTTGGATCCTTGCACATTCTCACTTTTTGTCCTTTTGTACCCAATTGAACCTCTGAACAATACCCACACCTTTCACTGGGTATTTCTTCATGATTACCCTTTCTCCCACCTTCATCCTCTCCAATGCTTCAAGTGTCCTCTTGCCCGTTTCTAGAAGCTCCTCTACATTTGACAAAAGACAAAAATCCTTAAACTCAAGTTCCTTTATACATAAATCACTGGATACTTGCAAACCCTTAGCACCATCAAGGCTCAATGGCTAAAAAATTATGATCTTCCCTGCAACCATATATACAAGTGAACCCTTTTCCTTGTCAGGTATACCTTTAGGTCTAATGCTACTTGTATATGGAACTCTACTATAGTAGGTATCCGATGAATCTTAAGCCTATCATTGTGGGTTACTTGGGGATTTCTAATCGTGTCATAGAGATGAAAGCAATCAATGGGTATCACAACATAATCAACATAACCCCTTGTTCATACATGAAGGGAAATCGTTGATACATTCATGTCCATACATGAAGGGAAATCCTTGAGACACTTAAAATCTATTTTATGTGTTACAAACTTAACAGTAAACTAGTTGAGCAATCGCAACCAAAAATGCAAACACCAAAAGGGTAGAGTATTGTTCAATTTGTATAGTCTATTGTTAGTTACAATAACTATTGCAGAATTGGGTAGAGATTATAACATTGTATGACAACGTCACAGGACTTTGGCCACTCCATTTTCAGAATTCACCAATGGTTAGCTTTTCCAAAGAAATAATTTACCCAAATTTTTATTACACCACACTAGAATTTGTAAAACTGTAAATAATAAAATGAGTCAAATGAAAATTGTAGAGATACAATAAATATGAAGGTGCAATTTCCTCGAGAGTCAGAATAGATTACTGTGCTTTCCTATGGAGTCTAGATATCCAGATGCTGCCAAATATTCAAGAATCAAAACTCATACTATAGCTCTGTCTTGTTGATATCCTCAGGCCTGATTCGAATACCCTCCAAATGTTGTGTTTTTCGACAAAGAGATAATATGTAATTTATAGCAGATGGGAGGGTGAAATTGCTTACATAACTCCCCTTATTATTTGGAAATCGGGAGAACTGAAGAGTGTAGCTTCCCATACCCATTAGACCGAATTAAAATGTAAACCCTGATTTATACCCAATGTGAGGGCGAATTTTCTACCAAAAATTCCCATATTTCTGGAAATGGGGCAAATGGAAGCTTGCAGCTCCAAATTTTAGGAGAAAAATATATTTGTTTTCCTCTCTCCCTCATAAACCCCAGGCTAAACCCCATACAATTTTTTTTTATAAATCAATTAGGGACGAATAATAATTTTTTTAGGAAACCACTCCAATACAAAAAAATCACCCAATAAAAATTTGGAACCCCCTAAATTTCGCCCATGAGAGAAATTTTGCCCCTAAAATCACCCATGTGACACACCTATGTGATTTATAAATGAAATAGACCTAGGAGAAGCACATGGGAAACACACCTATGCAATTCACATAAATGATTCACGTATACAACGAACTTATATGACCCATATAGGTGATAATAAACTTGGATATGATGACACTCAGATAAGTGACCCTGCCAAGACACTCACTTAAGTGGTACATAACAATTCAGTCACATAAACACCATACTTGGATCATTATAAGATTAGTTATTTTTTTGATTAGATTTTGGTATGTCTTAATCAAAAGGGTTCATGGTCAAGCATACTAAAAAATATTTAATCTTAAAAATAAAATAAAATAAAAATTTAGCCATAATCATTGTATCATTATTAGTCCATGAATCCACTAAGGATGGTGGTTTTCACCTCATAGTGAATTCCCTTTGATTTTATATTAATTCAACTCTTTGTTTCAAGAAAACCAAAGTTTTGTTAAATTCCTCTATTAACATTATTTACTTAAAAAAATAAAATAAGTTTTTGAATTTTCCATTTTCATCAATTGAATTTTTCATTGGTTAATAACGTATTATGGGACTTAATTGCCCCTGGTGTACATGATTTTTTGTTGTTGTTGTTTGTCAAAGACAAAAAAATATTTTTTAAATATAAAATTTTGTAAAATCGTAAAACATCCATAATATTCATTTCTCTGAGACTCTTTTTAATCCTTGTATTCATTGCTCTACCTTCACAATAGTCTGACAATACACATCAATGCAATTGATGTAGTTCTCTGCAGTTCTTCTCCTCACTACCTCACCAACCATTCTCCACTTTTGTGAATTCCTAAATTCTTATTATTGCATGAAAGAACAAGATTAGATTCAATTACATAGACTACACACTATACAGGCTTTGAAACCAACATGGAGAAAATAATTGATAGACTCAATTGCAATTACACAGGATCTTAAAGAAGCAATAATAAATGAATTCATGGAAGGAGAAAAGGTGGGGTATTACTAGAATCCTATCATAGTTCCCTTACAGATTGCATAGACACGTGGCTAGTTCCAAACGCCTCTTTTCCTTCATGTAGAAACCACCAAGGGTCACCCAACCAAAGGAAAGTCCATGAATGAATGTTACTGAAAGAAACAAAAGTGTTGCAACAAATCATGTACAAATTCTTCATCTATGGATTTCGTCAAATATGCAAGTGATTTTGAATGTGGTAACATTGTTGACACTAGAAATCATAATTAAGTAGTCAATTGTCTTTCCCTAATATTCTTGATATCTAGATTAATACATATTAACTTAATGATAGGTCTCTTAAGTTTCGTATAGGTCCTTTTTACATCGCCGATAACATGGGAGGCTTCCCAGTTGTGACTTCACCGAGGTGGTCCTAGTGGGGGTAGCTTCTGACTCATCGTGCATGACATATATTTCCAGTAGTCCAAACCAACAATTTCAAATGTAAAAAAACTCAGAGTGGTTATTTCATCCAAGAACAGGTATAGATTTGACCGAGCTATATAAACCTTGATATCATATTCACCTTGAAGTTAAAAACTTAAGGTTGCATATTTCAAGTTCTCACATTTTTTATGTTTTGATTTCGATAGAAATGCCATTTATGTGAATTCCATATATAAATACAATCTTATAAACTTAGAAATGAATCTTTCATATTGCAATGCAATGTCTTCATTTGATATTGCTAATGTTACACACACATAGGACGAACCAGATACAGAGTGAACAGTTTCCTTAATTTAGTTACAACCAGAAGATACATAGTACATGATAAGCTATAAACATAGATTGTGTGGTGGTTGGTGCTACAATATCTAGGTCTCTTATATATGAATCTTGTGGTAGGATGGTGAATTCGAAATTTGGATCACTTGGTATTCTCTGCTGGAGGAACTGTGCAGTGCATCTACAGGCCATGGTGGAGAGCATCTAATAGGGAAACTAGGTTCCTTATATCCTCCCTATGGAAGATATGTCTATATTAGTGAAGATGAGAGGAAGATTCAAGGGTGTCTATACAAATACCAAGTTTTTAACCAAATCCTTATGTCCTTTGAACGAACATAGCACTGGCTCAAATAAAAAATAGAAAAAATGATATGTTACTTACCTTGGAAAAATTAGAAGCTATTGGACTCCCATCAATTTCTCTTCCACATCTAATTTAGGATCATACCATGCAGTAGGAAAACTGGTGCAATGGATAAAGAAGGAAATTTACTAATATTTTGAGTAATTGGATGTGGATACAATTAAGAAGGAGCAGAGACTACTTTGTTCGATGTTAGTTTGTTATCAAATACATGAGAACAACGATCTTGGTTGGCTCTAGTAGATAGCATAAATGATCGATAGGCATGAAAGTACAATGAATGGTCTAATCCATACTAGCATATGGCCAAGAAGCCCAACCATAATTTTTAAACTGTGTTACGTGTCAAGTTTTAAAATTGATATAAAAGTGTTTTATTTTATTTTTTTATTTTTTGTAAAGATTTTATAACATTTAACATAGTTATCTCGCACATTTATTAGGATTGAGGACTGGTACCAGAAGATTCCATTGTGTTCCATCCCTCACCATACATCTCTCACAGGCTCAATCTTACGACAAGAGGAAACATAGTACATATTTGAATTGTGATCTTGTGCAAATGTCATTAGATTTAATTACTTCCACTTTTGAAGTATTGAAACTTTATTTACTTTCATGATTGTTTATTTCTATAGGATTGTATTTATTTGCTAGATTATATTTATTTATGATTACATTTATATAGGATTATATTCTAAATTTATTTTAGTTTTATTCTCATAGATTATAGTTGCTTGATAAGTTATATTTATTTCCCTATAATTTTAATTAATTTATGTTGATTTTGTAGCTTTGGCAGGTATTCCCACAAGAGGCCAAGGTTCCAGGCATGTGGGAATATTCGTTGGCACTAGATTAGCCTTTCAGTTTGGTGAAACCCCCTTTGGATTTGAATGGGGGATTCATGGGTTTCGTGATGGGATTTGTGGTCTTGTCTTGGGGATTCACACCCACAATGAAAGCCTAATTTAATGTTGATTTGTGGAGGGGCTTCTATGGTGACCCCCAAGGATTGTATATAAAGGAGAGATGTCATTGTGACATATTATTGTATCATAGTGTGGCATTATGAAGTTAGCATAAGTGAGTAAACATGTATTCTAAGTAGTATGTATTTTGTGGCAAGGAGACTTTGTAACATCCCGTTCTATTGAGCACACTTTTATTGACTTATTCTTTGAGGACACTTGTGTGCAAGTGATTTAGTTATGATACATTACGATTTCATTTCAATTATTGGTTATATATGATGATGATGATGTGTTGTGACTTATTGTTATTTTGATGTATATGTATTGGAAGATGATATTTACGATTTTTCCTGAGTGTGCAAGTTACAAGACAAGTTAGGGATGTTGATGGAATCAATGAACTTCCTTGGAATCCAGATTGAGTCAGGGAGTGGATTGCATTTGTTTGAGTATTTAATTTTACACACATGTGACATATGATTGATTATAGTATGATTTATGTATATGCATTATTGACACTATTTTTTTCAGTGGATGCATACTTGACGATGCTTGCTAATCTAATTCACATAAGGAGTAAAGGAGCTATGCACAAAAACCAGATATTTGAGGGAGAGGTGTGGCAACATCCCTATCAAAACTTACTAGCATTCCCACCGTGGTATGAACGATAGATTAATTATTAACTAGTTCAATAGGTCCATGATGTCACGAGGGAGGATTGAGACAGTCACTCATGAAGATTTCTAAGAAGCACGCAATAAAGCATAGTCCTTATTCCTTAGAAGCCCTTATTCTCTCACAAGGTCAACCAAATGGAGTGTTGACTCCAAGGGTTAGACAAACTTCCAAAACCAGTTGAAGGCAAGTGGCACCCTTGGATCAAGGAGGTGTGTCTTGAAGGGAACACCACATAATTAAAACATGAGTCAATAAATCTAGGTGGCCTAGAAAACATTGAAATGGTCATAGACCTTGGTAGAATAAAATAATAAATAAAAAAGTAAATTATTAATTAAAGCCTAAAAAAGGTCTAAGCCTAAGTCTAAGTCTAAGTTTAACTAGAGTACTAATTAAAAGGGAAAAATGTGAATAAAAAACCCAAAGGGTGGACAAAATGTACATATGTGTATGAAAATAATAAAAGGGATTTTTAAAATAGAAATAAATAATAATTTGAGAGAATAGGTGTATACATAGAATATTATCTTAAATCAAGCTATCAGTAAGTCTAACTAGAAGAATAATCCTAATCCAACCATAACTAAGATATAGTTAGGAGACACTCATTAAATGAGAATTTGGGCAACAAAGGGATAACTAAGAGAGAAAATAGGAACACATTAGGGAATGTGGGGGGAAATTGGCTTTTTAAATAAAATAAAATGGTAATTACTTGTGCAACTTGGGGAGAGTGTGAAAAGTGTGTGGGTGAATAATCCTAATTAAAATAATTAAAAAGATAATTAATTGTGCATGAGGATATGTGTCATTGGGGTTTCTTCTATAAAACAAATGTAGTAGAAGGGAAATGGATCTCACTTTTTTTGTACGGTTATTCTACCAAAATATTGTTGGACTTTGTTTTACTTGTGATAGTTGGGACTCCAAGCATGTGAAAAGAGTGGAAGCTCTTCCTTACATGGGAATATTGTGAGCTATTGTGTTCTAGTTTCTTGTGGGTGGCCCCTTCGCGGCTTGGGGGGCTATGGGGGAAGAAGAGTACCCCTAGCGTTGGCTTGGAGGTACTGATAAAATTTTGGATTGAAAAGTGAAGAATCTAGGTGCAATTTTTGAGTTGAGATCGACATCAACAACACTCTTCATCAACGACAACGTTATTGGTTACAATATTTGATTTATCAATTAATTTTGTCATCTAATTGGTTGTATCAAATTTCATTTATTCATAATGAAAGTAGAGCCCTGAATTTTTACTGTATATGTACACTTATTATATCAATGTAGACAACTTGACTTTTTTTTTTTAATTATATATATAATTATTGAATAGTGTTGTATTTTATTTCTCAAGTTGTTGTAAAAGATGTTTATTGTCAACTGGTATCGTATTCTGATTATATTTGTACACCATAATTTGAGGAAGTTGTTAAATTTAATTTTGAATTAAAAATTAAAATATATTCTTATTTATCAGAATGTATGAATTGTGTAAAATTTAGTTCGCATGCTGAATGTATTGATTGCTATAATAGTAGGTGTGTAAATTTTTATGGATAAATTTTATGATTGTGAATACAAATAGAATTTGAATAATATGCCTAGAAAATTATGTATTGAATATGAATTGTAGTTGCGAGCATCATTGGATGTTTGAATGTATTTCTCAAAAAAATAAAAACAATTATTCTAGAGCTGTTACAATTCTTCTATATAGACACACTATGTTTGCGCTAACTAGTCACACGCATCACAACAATTATGTCCACGATCTGATTGTGTGGTGCGCTCTCATTCGCCAAGCTTAAATTCAGGTGATCATAATAACTTATCACTTGTCGAATTACCTTCGGAGGAGTAGATCTTGTGACGTAAATATTTGACCTTAACCTCCACTTGTCCACGTAATCCTTAAGTTATGAATTGTATGGATTGCAAAAAAAAGAAGAATTTAAAGTTCCACTCCTTAAATGTTAAGACATTACTACGAAAGTCATTTAGTTTTGGTTTTAAATAAAAGTTGTTATGGGAATTCATATAGTTATAGAATTTTAAATTAATTTCTATCATTTCATATGTTTGGAGTAACAATATGTTTGGAGTAACAAAAGATGTTTATTAGATTAACAAGTGTTGCATGGCAGCGTACTCCCTTCCAGGTTGGAATGGGAATAAATGCACTTCTATGGTGGGATCAAGGGAGAAATAAAATCCCAAAACAACTGAGACATGTGGGAATCAAGTTGAAGTACAAGTGGTATTCATGCAGAGGATGACTCGTGCCAATGTGTCACACGCTAGACACAAGACATTGGGTTGGTAGATGACCCCCAAAGAACCTCCCAAATTAGTTAATCATAATATTATATTAATATGTGGTTAATATGCGAACTTTATAGATGTGATACTCATGTTTAAGTTTTTTCCTAGGGCGTCTATAGTTCAAATATGGGGCTTAGAAAATTTCTGTGTCAATGACTTGAAATAAACGTTCCTTGAAAAAAGGACCAGGAATCACGCACATTAAACATTCAAATATAATGAACACAATTTCCTGACATCCAGGATAGTTGAAGAAAAAAAAAATAGCATTCTAAAAGCAGCCCACAAGGCACTGTCGAAATTGTTCCCGAATTAGTTTTCTTTGAAATTTATAAAAAAATAATAATGTCTATTACATATTTTTGGAATCTATTACATATTTCTGGAAAATTAAATGTGTTTGTCATATAGACTGGGATTGGGGCTCCCACGAACCATAAAATAAATAAGTACAAGAAATAAGATTGTAGAAAGAAGAAGTGCGCGATGGTAGAGGGGAAGACCTGAAAAGAAGAAATTGGAAGTTATGAGTCTTTGGTTAGATATTTCTATTTAAAGAGTTAGAATAACTAAATTGGTAAAGAAAGAAAGATGTGACAATATAGACTTACTATGAAGCTGATGTCTTTTTGTTGCTCTCATCGATGACCACTGGAATCATGCCAACCAGTTGTTTCCCTTCGTCGGTGATCTTGTCCATTCTCCTTTGGAGCCATTCTTCAATGTAGATTCTCATCAGGGCCACGTTGATTTCATCACAGATTTCTAGGTTGAAAAGCTCATTTTCTAATTTCGTAAGATCCATAGAAATACTATGCAAGGCCTGTTAAATTTATTCATTATGTGTTGAATAGTCCACTAGCCAGTTCTCGATGTCATCTTCACCATATTCAAGGATGTCGTAAAAATTTTCTTAAGAAAACCCCTTTAAAATATCAACTTGTTCATTGAAGGATTGCTTGGTTAAGGAAAAGGATTTGAGGATTAAGTTTGGGTCTTGAACCTCATTGGTACTTCCCACTAAGTCTATTTGGGTTAGGTTTCTGAATAATTCTTCTTTCTCTGATATGGCTTGTTCACATGATTCGACAATGAGTTGCATGTTCTTAACTTTCTCTTTCTAGCATGCTTTTAATTGTTTGATCCGGTTTGGGGAGGGGAGATCCTTTTGTCTTCTTTTCAGATCTGATATGTTGATGACATCATTTGAAAAAGGGATCACCGTCTGTAGATAGAAACATTCTTCATTTTTTAAATCCGTCTGCAAATGTTTGTGCAAATAATTTTCCCTCGTTTGAAAGAAACCTATATTTTGTGATGTTTCCCAGGCTTCAGTAATTAGCTGCATTCTTTTCTTGATATTGTTCTCTACATAGCCTCTATAGCATGTGAGGAGGTTGGAGGATCCTTTTAACTTGGATGCAGGGGTGGCAGGCATGGTTTTCTCTAAAGGACTAGAAAACACTAGGGTAGGAATCAAAGCCTCCTCCAATTCCTTGATTCGGTCGTTCAGTCTGGCATTCTCCGCTTCAATTCCTCCAATGGAATCATCAAGAGAATTTGCGGTTGCACAGTGAAATCGAGAGATTTGGGATGACTACATTTTCCTAAGGTTAATCTCTAAACGAGATTTCCCTTTCTTATTTGTTACATCTCTCTTTTCAATAATTAAATTTTTAGATTGGCTGTAAAAAACAATGCTCTGGAATACGAAGGATTCATCTTCGTAAAAAATGTCGGTGTCAACTATTTTCATTTTCAAACTATGGTGCATTGCGTCCATGGGTGGATCAAATTTGCGGAACACGTCATCCACAGAAGTTTCAAGTTTCATTTCCTCACTTTTAGTGTTGGGCTCTTTCGCCTTCCCTACAATGTTTTTTCTCTTCTTCATCACAGTAAACTTGAGAGAACTATCAATTTTTCTGCGAGGAGGGTTCTTATCTCCTCTTTTGTTTGAATTTTTCTAGGTTGCTTTCTTACTGGGGTGGGCCATTCAAGCGATTTTCTGTGATGTTGTTCTCTTGGGAGTGTTGGTCGGTGACTGGAAAATCTTCTCACCAGAGCCTTTTCCATGTTGTATGTACAATTCAGTCGTTCTTTGCAATGTCTCTAAGTTTCCATTGTCAAGAGTAGGAGTGTTGTCATTGTCTCTATCTTCGGTCAAGCATCTATGGATAAAAGAGATGCTAAAGCAAACTGATAGTAAATTTTCTCAAAAAATCTCATTAGGATCGAACCCTCTTAGCCTTTCAACATATTTTAGGTTCAAGTTCTTGAAATGTCCTGTGAATTCGTCAATCTTATGGACGTTTCTGAACAAGAAGTCCCCGAATTTCTAGGGCATAGGAATAAACTGTTTTTTTCTCTTTCCATGGAAAAAATGTAACCAATAGTTGTATTGTCTTGTTATTTCTGTAACAAACATCTTGTCCATGATGTGACATGGAAGGAAAGCAAGATTTTCCTTGGTGCCAAAGATCATTATTACACTATAATTTTCCTTTCATTCAAGTGTCCCCTTCCTGTCCAAAAACTTGGTTGCCTGGACATACATCTGGAGAGCATCCTTTCCTAACAATAAATCTTTGAAAACCGAGACAAATTATGTTGAGTCTCCATTTTGAAACTTCTAGTATCCTATATTACCCTTTAGCTGAGCCTATTTTACCTATGCTATGTGTATATAATTGATTGTTTCCTCGACAAATCCACTTGATGACATTTTCCATATGCATAGAGAGGTAACTTATGTTAAGGCATGATTTGTTTAGTTTTCTTGATTAAATTCGATTAAATGATTGATTATGTATGTTACTAATCACTTTGACTCTTAAGTAGCTTCATCTGGTACTTAACTAATCTGGTACTACAAACATAGCCTGATTTGGTACTCCACTGGATCTGATACCCTGTATGATCTAGTACCAATGCTCCACCTATTCCGGTACCTATGTTCCACCCATTCTGGTACTCCACAATGCTTCTTCCGGTACTACCCTCTCAACATTTATTTCAGTACCAGCACAACATCGCATCCGATACCAACAAAAATCAACATTGCATCTGGTACCAACACAAATCACCACCACATCCAGTACCTCCACCTCAACGCCTCATCCGGTACTAGTATTGCACATGTTCTGGTACTGCCTTTGCTTATGATCTGATACTCATGGTCATGACTGTGTTCATCGGGTACTAAACCCCTGTATATAGGATTTACATGTTGAACGAGTATGCTGATGGATATTCCAAGAATTCAGTTGAATAGAAGTCTCTTGAAGTAGTTTTTGAGATCATGATAGACTTCATCACTCATGCACTTCATTTCATGAGGATGAAGTCCATCCCTAGAGATTCGATATGAATTTCCAATTTGATGTAGGAGCATCATTGGCAAGCATGCAGAGTAGGACCTATCAGTGTTTGGGAGTTTGTACGAAGTCTCAGGATGACAGTTGCAACAAATATTTTGAAATATGCCTTAACTCAGTGTCAAAATAATATTTTGAGGCATGCTTGAGCGATTGCGAGCGAAGTGGGAGTTTCGACTCCGACTCTGGAATGTGACTGCACTAGGATAGCCATCAGGATAGGTTTTTATGTAGAAAAGTAGTCAGGGGGAACCCTAAGAGCCCTCTGAGATAAATAGAGGTTATGTATGCACAAATGAGGTTAGCTGCAAGTTAGTAGGATATTTCTGAGTTTTCAGTTTTTTTTGTGATGATAGTTGTAGCCATTTTTCACTTATGAACATAACAAAAGAAAATTGATCCAATGCATGGTGTGGACATTGTTTTGAAATTCTATGTTTTTTTTCTTTCATGAATGAATGAATGAATTTCATTATGAGTAGATGGAACTGTGAATGTTAGGATAAGTTTCAATTGTTTCTCTTCTATTAAAGTGGTGCAAGGTATGCACAAAGAACGCAAGGAGTGTGTTAACAGGATTTGTTTTGATTCCAAAGCTCAGAAGAGATAGCACGGAACTTTCCTTTTGAAAGGAGTGAAAAGAGACTGGTGCAAGGCGTGCACAGTCATCTGGAAGAATTGAACCTTGCATAAAGATCTGGTGCAAGGAGTGCACAGATCCGATATTTGACTAAGTGTCGAAGGGACTTTGTAAGAAATCGAAGAACTAGAAAAGGACAACGCTAGGAGGGAGAGAGGAATTTATCTTCGAGAAATCCTTCGGATCTAAGTTATCAAAATCCATGAAATGAAAGGAGTGCGTGGGAAGTTGAACCCTTCACGAGACCAAGCTCAGGAGGAATAACATTTTTCATAATTGTTAACAAGATCCAAGAAACAGACTCACAGGAAGGACAAAGGTTGAAGCCTTTGAATCCTTCAAAAATATTCTAAGTCTGAGGAAAGTGTAAGCTCATAGGGAAATATATGGACCATCTGACCAATGTCTAGATAACAAGGAGCAAGCAAAAAGGGGGAAATATATCAGTCATTTGGTCTGAGCACAAAAGAATCATAGCCGCCCGATCAAGGTAAATTGCACTAACGATAAGCTTTGAAAGTACACAGGAGTACTGGGCTTACAAAATCCCGAAATCATCAGAACCATCCATCAAGGAGGACACATGGCGAGAGATCAACGTTTTACTAACTTGTGACCTAGAGAAGTCAAAGGAAGATTTATAAGAATCCGTGAATCACGATTTGATCATATTCGTTGATCGAATGAGGGAGTTGAACCATAGATCTAGTTTTCTCGAGAGTTCGCAACTCAGGAAATCGGAAGTAAGAGTTCCGAGAACTCGCGAAATCCAAGTTCACGAATTGATAGTGGTCGTCAGATCCATAGGAACGTGAGCCGTTGATTTGGCGCTCAGAAATATCAACATTTTGGGAGTCGGGAGTGAGCGTGATTTGATCTAAGCCGTCAGAATGAGGGAGGATCTGGGCTATCAGATCTGAAGCATCGAGAGTTTGGACCTCGAGAGAATGGAAGTGGATCCCATCAGGAGTTCCCGATACACAAAATCATGAAGTGCTCGAAATATTAGCCCATGGTCATAGCAAAGGGTCACATCGGTGAAGGAGAATAGAGGGGCTAGCATGCGCTAGGCTTCTATCGGGATTTCGAAGGTCGGGAGAGTCAGGGTGACCTACATGCGAAGACCCAATACGCGAAGTCATGACACACCTTTTGATTAGGCGAGTGGTCACAATCGTGGTCATGTAAAGGAAAGGGCTTAGCCAGAGAAGAGCTAGCGCTTGTTTGGCATTGAGGTTTGAACAACGCTCAGGAGAGGGCCCATGGGTCTCATACAACTTGCGTCTTTGGAGAAAGGACCTGTGTAAGTGGGTTTGGGGTCTAGCAAAGACCCGAAGAGTCAATCAGACTCAGTTTCTTGATCGATCCTAAATCGGGAGGTCGCACAACCCTTAGGAGAGAAGGGGGGTTTGCATCAAGTGGTATCAAAGATGAAATTTTTCTTGCCGAAAACAGGAAAAGAAGATAAATGAGACAAAATAACTTGAATTCGTACTCTGTGTGTGACAAACATTCAACAAAATGCCACCAAGGAGACGAGTGGAACCATTTTTAGCTAATCGATCTATAGAAAGGGAGATGAAAGAACTTCGTGCAAGATTAGAGATGATGGAGGCAGTGCAGAGGAGAGAACGTGATGCTGGAGACATCAAATATGTAGAGAGTGAAGAAGTAGAAGTCAAAGAAGCTACAGGAGAGGATATTGTCGAAGAATGCTTGCTGAGAGAAATTGCTAGATTGGGAGGCAGAGCCAAGATAGAGGTCCCAATGTATGAACGCAATTTAGATGCTGAGGAGCTTTTGGATTGGATAAGATCCATGGAAAAACATTTCAACTATGAATATGTCGATGAAGAGAGAAATGTGAAACAAGTTGTCACTAGGATAAAAGGACATGCAACACTGTGGGGGGATGAACTACAGGTTGAAAGGAGAAGCAAAGGAAAGAAGAAGATAAATAATTGGGATAGAATGGTAGCCAAGTTGAAGGCTAAGTTCATTCCCAAGGATTATCAGATTAATTTGTTAAGGAAGATGTAGAACCTGAGACAAAAAAGGATAACAGTTAAGGAGTACACAGAGAAGTTCTATAGGCTGAACATCAGAACTGGACAAAGGGAGAGAGATGAAGAAAAAGTTTCCAAATATATAAATGGCATGAGATGTGAAATCTAGGATGAGCTCAGCATGATTTCATTTAAGACAGTGGAGGATGCTTATCAGTTTTCACTCACTACTACATATGGGTGGATTATTCCACAAAACATTTCCACGCTTCCACTAGTTTCATCATTTTTTTAAAGAGGCCAGGATTTTCGTGGATATTGCCACGAAAGTTCGTCACAATATCCATGAAAATCTTAATTTAACCTAGTCGGGATTTTCATCGCTATAGCGATGAACTTTCATGGCAATAGCGACGAAAATGTTGCCTATCTTATTGGTCGGTGTTAATGACTAGTTGACTATTTTATCTATATATAAGTGACTTTAAGAGACTTTGTGACACAATTGCTATAGTTGCGACACTGTTCTTGGATTTTTTTTGAGCTGCTTATTTTTTCCGTTACCCACCGGTTGAACAAATCCAATTCTCAATCTACATAGCTCGGATTTTGAACTTGCAAGGTTAGTATGTTATTTTTTATTGATGTACTCATTTAACTTGTAATTTTTTTTTCAAATGTCCAATTTGCATTTAGCTTGTTTTT
>WSFP011462863.1:0-18679 GCA_009831015.1 Picea engelmannii
CATACAATTTTGTCTCCAACTCTGCTACAAGGATCTGGCTCAATGACACAATATCTCCCACTCTTGGGCTGCCAAAATTAGGCCTAAATCCCACTTCTCCAATATCTTTTATGTAGGAAATATCTTTTCATTTTACATAGGATTTCCTCCCAAAATTCCACTCTCCTCATGGAAAAGATGCCTTTGTTTAACAACAAAGGGTACATGATTAATTTTAGATTGGATCCACTTTAAATGGGATTTTGGAATATTTGGTTTATAACCAAACATTTTATAATATCCAAAAAATATTATGTTTAACCATAGAATATATGGTATATCCAACAAAATATTGTAATAACCATACAAATATTATCCACCATATATATGTGAACCCACTTTTTCTGTCTATGAGATATATGGTATATAATAGTACCAAATGAATAGTATAATGACCACAAACCATGTATGGTCATCCCATCTTTTATGGGATTGATCCACCTTTTAAGTAATATATATGTGTGTGTGTCGGGTTGGGGGGTATGTTTGAATTGATTTTTATGCCATATGGAATATAAATATACAATAAAATATCGACCCAAATCATGTGTGTATATATATATATATATATAGGGTTATAAACAATCATGCATGCTAATAAATGGGTGGAATTCGTCGGTCTTACCCCAATGCATATTTTGTTGTGCATTCACCCAAATATCCATTCAAATAATATATTTCTCGCATGGATTTAGAAATTGTAATATAGCTCGATCGATGGGGTCCTTTGACATGGATATGATATATCCAAAGTTCAATTTCTCTGGTGCTGGTTATCCAACAAAATTTGGATCTCGTCCTTATTGATCAATTCTAGGGTTCCACGTGGCACCACTGGACTGGTCCATGTTTCACTAAGGGATTGGCCCATGTGTGACCTTGTAAACCTACCACTTGTCTTCACTGCAACCTCCCACATGCCTGCATCTTAACTTGCCATGTGTCGCATCCAGAATGTGCCATGTGTCTCCACCAGAGCATGCCATGTGTCCCTATCGTGTTGACTTTTTCCCTAGTGGTCAAAATATTAAGAATGTCATAACTCTTCATACTGAGTCAGATTGAGGAGAAATTTTCACCATTGGAAATATCTTGCTAATCTCTATGCAATGGTACCATTCTCATCAACATTTGAAAGTATTCATTTTTGAGTGATCACAGATCATCCTTGATCATCTTCCAACCTGCCACCATTACTAAATAAGAAGTTTTAAGAATGCCAAGTCTCCCTCACTCTAGCCATGATATATTGGGAAAAACAAAAAGCACATCTTGTACACTTGAGAGAGAAGGTCATCTAGTTGGATAACTGGAAAGAAGATAAGCTCACTAAAATGAAGACTCGACTACAACAATAGTTGGAAGAGAAAGAGGAGGCCTTGGTAAGGCTCCAAGACATTGTCCAAGAGAAGTGAGAAGTAGGGACACCTTCCATTTCTAGTTCATTATCCAACACCATGACAAAGACCACTTTGGTAATCTCACATTCATTGAAAATTTGTCAATAACATCTTGGTGAATTTCAAAATCATAGCAAAGACATTGGTTCTGGGCTATTAAGGAAGATGGGCTATGTTGGACAAGGGTTAGGAAAGAGGAGACAAGGCATGTTGAGCCCCATTGTTTCCACACCATCGGTCAAGAATGAAGGTCTACAATTCAATAGAATAAGCTAAAATCTTCTAACAATGAATACCATTTTTGTAAAGGGTACAGGCATGCTAGAGTTGGTTTGCTTATTAGGAGAAGGAGCAGTGATGGTAAGTGAAGTTGGATGCCCACTACCACCTCAACCTTGATATGGAATATTGAAGGAGGGTAGCCATGAGAAGAGATCATAGACTCAACCTAGACCTGCACTGATAGAAAGTGACAAGAATTTCATTCAGAGAAAGAAGAAGAAGAAGACTAGGAGGTCTACCTCAAACAAAACATTCCATGTTTTTCAATGTTGCAAGAAGAGAGGCCACAATGATTTTTCTATTGGTATGCATAGGCATGCTCATTATCTCGGTAGAAAGGATATACTAAGGAATCTTTCGAGGAGAATAAAGACATATTCCATAGTATTGATTATTTTAAGAAGAAGAAGAAGTAAAATATGACTTCTCCAACATAGTAAAGAACTCAGAGACACAAGAAGAAAATGATTACCTCTAACAGTCCATACAATAGTGCCAAGATATTTTTCCACTACTGCGCGTTAAGTGGAAAATGGGAAGGAATGTGTTGGCGACTTCATTTAGAGATTAACCCCGGAAACCACATAACCAAGAGAAGAGTTTGGAGAGTGGAGGTCATAGAATATGAAGAGTATCCTTAATATCCAATCCAAGAACAAGAAGTTGTCCAAGGAGAGATGGAAGTATAGGAGGGAAAAAACACAAACAATATGGACCATGGATTGATGCCAAGGGAAACCACATTCCCACAATTGTTTTTGATCTTGCATAAGAATAATTTATTCTTGAAGATGTGTGAAAGATTGGTGCACAGAGGTCAATGGAATTTTTGAGGATTTCTGGACAACTCCATGATGCCCTTGAAAGCATGTGAAAGAAATAGAGAATTGTTTCCATGCCAAGAAGCAACTGAACCTATCAAGATAATACATCAACACATTATCTTGAGGAGTTTTTATGTGATGGTAGTGTGTTAGTATCACACTGAAAAAAAACACCAACACTTCACTTGGCTTCATTACTACCAAGATGGACCATCTCCAAGACACAAAGAGAGATGGGAATGCGTTTTGAGTCTAGAGTTTAGATTTGGAGATTTTTGTTATAGCAAGATTTGCCTCAACATTGCTATCTTGCACATAGGGCCTTTTTCCATTTCCCTATGCAGACATATCATTCCATTTTGATGAATACAGAGTTAAAAATGAACCTTTTTCCACATATACGCTCCCTATCTACTATACAAGATGCGTATACTCTTGTTGATCCACTACAACCTATGTACATCGAGATTTGTGCCAGAAAATACAAAATGAGGTCGGGTTTCCATGTCACGATAGGAGATATTTGATCCTTGGCCTTCCATATACTGGAAACGTTCTGACTCAGCCCTTCAGTTGCATCCTGAAGGCTATAAGAGCAAAATTTTGACCTATGGAAAAAGAGGAGAAAGCATTCAACTTTGAGAGCAAAGTTACTCTGGAGAAATTGCTTCATATTGATTCTACATCCCTCTATCCCTCAAGTCTAAACATAGTGTTCAGACCCCAAGCTATTTCCCTATTTTTGAGAGGACCTCATTGCCTCTTTCTTATGAGATTTCCTTCAGTGGAGGATTGAAGTGGTGGAGACCCAGTTGGAAGGAACTTGGTTTCTTAGTTTTGAACTGTACTGACATGGAAGTCTGTATTGTTGTCACTTATCTTGATCAATTATTAATAGAAATACTCCTTTCCCTTCCTATTGATATCTTACAAATATATGATTATTATCCATGGGCGTATTTATAATGTTTATTAATGGATTATGCTATTTGATGTTCTAACCCCTTTTATATTATCGATGTATACTTTCTCTACTATTTACATCGAGAAGCCTAGGCATCTCAGACGTAAACCGAAATTCATTTGCAGGACTTGCGAAGGAAGTCACCTTACTCGTTTGTGCCTAGTTACTACAGGGATACCAGAAGCATGGGACTCACCCAAAATCCTTTTGGATTCTAAAGCCTCGATGGTTTCTCCTCACACCACTTCTCCCTTTATTGTCTCGATTGTTACATCGATGCAATTTTCTCCTGACCTCACCCCCTTTTTCGAGGGGGAGGCGTCTCTTTCCCCCATTACTATACACCCCCTTCAACCTATATTTGAAGAAGTGACCACACCAGTGCAATATATAGTCAACCCCACTCTCCCTTAAGAGAGTGATGCACCTTCCAGTCATGTCATCAACATTCCAAATCCTCCCCCTTCTGAAAAAGAGATATTTTTTATTCCCCTTAATGTTCTTCCTTGAAGTTCTGACGAAGTCCCCTTCAATTGGGATGACCTGATGGGGCATCCCATACCCCCACCTATGTATTTTCCACAAAGAGACATTATTTGAACCATAACAAAGACTATGTCCTCTATTATCACTTTCTCCTCCTCAACTTGGAGAGCCTTGGGTTTTCCCAAGCTTTTGTTAGCTATCCATGAGATACTGACTTTCCGCAGAAGACTGAGATAGGAGCCTTGGCCTCCCCTTTTACATGTTGATTAAGACAGAAAAATGGGTCTCAGTTAAGATCTTTTCCAACTCATCTAAAAACTGAAAACATCTTTGAGTGATTTTTCCCTTTCACACTTGTTAAAATTGGATTTGAAATATCACGAGTCTCATTTAAGCTCTTTTCCAACTCACTATCAAAAATAGAAAAGATTGCTGAGTGAACTTCTCTTTTTCACACTCGTAAATTGGATTTGAAAAGACGTCTATTTGGAACAAGTTTTCCCCTTTTTCACACCAAGTAGACTAAAATATATAAAAAAGGACATTTTTTGGCGTTAATTTGTGATTGCATCTCATGTCGTCGCTTACAGTATTGAGCCTTTAGTTGGTTCTCACTTTGCATTATAAACTGTCACCTAAGCAGTTTTGAATCCTCGACCAAGAAGAGCCTTGTTTATATCCTTCGCAATTTGACACCCTATACCCTGGAGGGAACATCACCCCGAGTGTCCATCTGCTGCATGCATTCCCTTGCATTAAGCATAGGTATGTTCCACTACTAGAACTAGTTTTTCTTACTTGTGACACTCGTTCCCTCCTTTGTATCATAAGATTCATTTGTTATGAAAAAACAAAAAAAAGACAAGTGGGAAGGGAGTACTATATTGTAATTGGCAACAGTCGTGTCGCCTTTGAACGGAGAACAAAGTTATTGATTCCTTATGTCAACATAATTTTGGGTTTAGCATGGCCTTAGGAAGTTGATCTCTCTACAAAGTTTTCTCTACTGATTGGTTACTCTTCCAGTCCCTATAGAGAACATTATGGATGCATCTTGCATCTAATTGTCACATCATTGATTCTATGCTACCGGATTCCACCATATGTCTCATGCTCTTTTTCAAAGGAAGTCTATCAACCTATGTTGACCACTCCTCAGAAATATTGACTTTGCATGTCGTCCATACCCTCAGTTTGTCTCAGAATCACATGATACTTTGGTCTTATCATGCACCCTGGCCCTACTTAAATCATTGGTAGGTCACCTTGAACCCAACAATCAACATTTCATCATTGGTCGTTGACTGGGTGGTTTCCCTTATGTTCGACGGCAAGACATCTATTCACACTTTGGGATTTATGCAGTGTCTTGGATTCCATTAGCCTTAATGGTGGTTTCCATGCCTTTGTCAGCAGTTTTTCATCATTGGCTGCTATTTAGAGGGTCTTTTTCATGTACCGCTTGCATTTGGCACACGCAAAAGATGCACAGGGTCATTGGTTCGTGAACATGTTCTTCGTTCGATCTCCACCAAATCATGAAGCTCCTGCTTTGTTCCTCGTGATGACTGATGAGAGATGCCTCAATTATCTCCTTTCAGTGGGTCTCTTTCCATCGACTTTAGCTCGTTTATTCTGGATATGGGACCTAGAGTTTTATGAGTACCTTGAGGCTTGCAGTCATTAGTGGCAGGTTCTCTCGCCATTGAAAGATGGGAATACATCAATGTCTTCTGATCAATGGATTTCTCAAGTGTTCGACATCAACTCCTTTTTTATGCTTGTAGGAATGTACTCAGTGCCTTTATACCTACTTTCATTATTGGTAGGTTGTCTCGCATTTGTTAATGGTATACCTCAATGATCGGTAATCAAATGGTGTCTCATTGTGTTCGACCTCAACTCCTTTATTCACATGATATTGACTTGCACCCTTGGTGGATAGTGTAGAAGACTTGAAGACATCACTATGTGGCCAAAGCTTTCCTGAGATGTTCCTTCCCTTTCATTGGACCAACACATATTTGACTTCAGTGATCATGGGAGATCATATTGTACTCCATAGTATACATATATCTTCAGATTGATTTTGAGACTGGTTTCACTGGGCCTTGTTCATGACTATGAAAACTTTTGGCATGTAACCACATTTGTATTTTCCTATTCATTGCCATGAACACTTAGTTTATATATTTTCCACGTGGATCTACATTGTATTCTTGGGAGCTATGTATGAAAATTCAGTACATAATGTAATGAGTAATTGAGTTCATCCAGCTGGTTCTCTACCACTCCACTTCTAGGTTATTTATAATGTATTTTGGCCATCGTAGATACTCCTATGATCTCACACATTAGGGGGCATCTGTTATAGCAAGATTTGCCTCACCATTGTTATCTTGTATAGAGGGCCTTTTTCCATTTCCCTATGTAGACTTATCATCCCCTTTTGATGAATCTAGAGCTAAAAATATACATTTTTCCACATATACGCTCCCTATCTACTATGCAATATGTGTATACGCTTGTTGATCCACTACAGCCCATGTACATCGGGATTTGTGCCCCCAAAAAAAAATGAGGTCAGGTTTCCATGTCACGACAGGAGATCTCTGATCCTTGGCCTTCCATATACTAGAAATGTTCTGACTCAGCCCTTTAGTTGCATCTTGAAGGCTATAAGAGAACAATTTTGACCTATGGAAAAAGAGGAGAAAGCATTCAACTTTGAGAGAAAATTTACTCTGGAGAAATTGCTTCATATTGAGTCTACATCCCTCTGTCCCTCAAGTCTGAACACAGTGTTCAACCCCCAAGATCTTTCCCTATTGTTGAGAGGACCTCATTGCCTCTTTCCTATGAGATTTCCTTTGGTGGAGGATTGAAGTGGTGGAGACCCAGTTGGAAGGAACTTGGTTTCCTAGTTTTAAACCATGTCGACACGGAATTCTATATCATTGTCACTTTTTCTCATCAATTATTAATAGAAATACTCCTTTCCCATCCTATTGATATCTTGCAAATATATGATTATTATCCATGGGCATGTTTGTAATGTTTATTAATGGACTATGGTATCTGACGTGCTAACCCCTTTTATATTATCACTATATACTTACTCTACTTGTTTGTTGAGAACTTCTTACAGGTATAAAGCTTTGGGTCAAAGTGCTCAATGGTGGAACATCATCACACGTTGGATTGAGGTAGGTCTATTTCTTATATTGCACACTAGTTTATATAGGATATGTTGGAATTGAGTTGATTTCCGTAGTCATACCTGTCTATTGTGGTTTACCCTTGTCCATAGAGAGTTTTTCCCTTGTAACAATTTCTTAGTGCTAAGAGTCAATGATGAAAATTCTACATTTTGGGACAAAGTTAGCTAACAAACAAAGCTAGATCCATAGCCAAGGATTAAAACTAGTAGCCAGAACCATAAGATAGATCCATAGGTAGGGACTAGAGCTAGTATCTAGAGGAATATTCATAGTTTTTGGTAGGAGACATAGTCAGATCCATGTTCCAGAGAAGTAGACATAAAACATATTGATCCAAATGGGCTTCCTTGGGATTTTAGTGACCAAAAATCCTCTCAATGGGGAGATGTGATCCAAAGTGGATCCAAACCAATGAATGGGTAAGGCTTAGTACCTTCAATCCAATTTAGAAATTAATGAAGGTTAAGAAATCTATGTAAATAAATGCAATTGTAAAGTTAAATAAGAAAAAAATGAATGTGAGAGGAAAAATGAAAATAAAATAAAATAGGAGAGAAGGATAAGGAATGAGAAATGAAAGGTCAACCTATTGTCCTTGTCATTACCCCAAATATCCCTATTTCCTCATGATTATTCATTCTCAAAGGGTCTTTTGACCAAGGAGATGAGGATGGATAGAGAGCCAACAAAGCATTGTAACCATAGATTGTTGAAATAGATTGAGCCCCATTCGAAGATGGTTTTCCCATTTGGGTTTCCAGGGTAAATATGGTGTTGATTGTGTCTTGAATTTCTTTAAGTTTTCATTGTGATTTTGCAATCATTTTTTTGTTTTTGTTTTAATGGCTTCCAATGAATAGAGAGAATGAAAGTGAGAGGGATATGCGAATAAAATTGTGGATTTACTTCATTAATGGTTTTCCTTGTCTAACAAAGAATATAACAACTTTATTTCTACCACCATAGGATGCATTTCCAAAACTAGAGATTTATGGTTGTTATCTTAGATCCATTGCACCTTTGTATAAGTTTCTATTTTGGTTTAATTCAGGCTATTGGGTGAACTTCTCTTTCCTATAGGCTCAAAATCCCCCCACACTCTGCAATTTCACTTGTATGGTTGTTTTTTATAATTACTAGGAAAATCCAAACTATGATTACATATCCTTGGATGAATTTACATCCCCCTAGGAAAATTTACTTTTTCTTGGGTGAATTTATATCTCTCCAGTCATTTTAATGAGTGTTTGGATGTTTTAATCAATTATTAGTCATTTTAGTGACTGGTTAGATGTTTTAATTAGTTGTTGTGAATTTTAATGAGTGGCTTGATATTTTAATCAGTTGTTGGGTGTTTTAATGAGTGGATGGATGTTTTAATATGAATTTCCTACTCTATATATGTAAATAGTTTTTGAATTTTGTTAATGAGACAATTCTAGAGATTTCTGTTTTATTTCACCAAGAGTACACAGTTTCAAGGATATTTCTTCAAAACATTGTTACACTTGAATTTTTTGTCCGCTAAAGAATCAAATGTATATTAACTTACTATAATTAGCCATATTTTTGAAAAAATTCTCATTTTTTTAAGGCATTCTAAAGAAGTTTCTCTTGAAACTATTCACCACTGTATAAGAAAGTGATACCATAATTATCAAGCCTAGAGGTCTCTCATACATTTTTTCCAAGAAACCTGAGTAAGTGAGTCAAGTGTCTTTATCAAAGAGTAACAAGGAGGGCTAATTAGTGGTTAGTCATGGAAACATCACTATAACTACAAAAGAAGAAAGTGAGTTGATCCTAGAGATACCTCTCTGTTCTTTCTCAATGGTACCATCCAGTACACACTAAATAACTTGATTATATCATATCTTTACATAGGCCACATCCTCTTAAGTACCCCTTACATCAGGACAATCACTAAGTAATATAACAAAAATTCATCCTCTAACACAAATACCATCCCAATTGAAAAAAGAAAGAAAAAGTTGTTTTTAGAGTTGTCCCCCCATATTCTTGAATAAAGCAATCTTATACTAAAATCTTAAAAGATAGAGGGCCAGTCTTTGAGGGTGTAAGAGGCTAACCCGCCGGGATACTTAAAAACTCTACTGGAAGCGGGTACCGACCTGTGGTATGACTAGGTAAACCCATCGGAGTACTGAACAAGTTTGCTGGCAGGGGGGCATTCTACCTAGCAAGGATGGTAATTTGAAAAATAAATAAATAATAAATTTAAGCTTGTCCTGATGTACGACATTACTTGAAGAAAACGTTGATATGAAGTATGTGTGGTTAAGCTAAGGTTAATGAACTCCATAGACTTTCCATTGGGAAATAACTCTAAGACTATATTGAAACTCTCTTGCCTACCTCTTTTTATCTATATATTCTCTTATCCTATAGGTGGGGCCATCTTCTAACGGTCTCGTCAGACCAATCTGTGAAATTTATCTTTACACTTGACATACTATAAATCTTCGACTATTGAGGGAACTGACTGGTTTCCTATAATTTTGATTGTGAGGTGTCATAATACTTAGGTGTGGGGGAGGAGTTCATGAGCTGACAAATCATCATTGCCTAGAGATATAAATCTTTGCAAGAGTTTTTGTATTATTTCCATGATACATGTTATTACATTAATAGTCATCTTATTTTTGAAGTGTTAAACTCTTGTGTGATATAAATTACTGAACATATACTTAACATATCACTCTTTATCGTCTTACCTTTCATTACAAGTTGTACATTGTAGGATTGAAAAGTACATGTTTTATCCTTGTTATAACCTGATCATTGTAGGTTTGAAATTATATTTCATATGCAAGAGGATTGAGTGAGCATGGTGGAAAAATCAACAACAATGGAGCATTTTGCCTCTACTCATTAACCACTGTGATTGTCAAAAACATTTCAAATTTGTAGGCTATCCATTACAAGAGGTGAAGATGTATTTAACACAGAGGTGTCGTATGAAGTGTCGTATGAGGTACCGAACAAAGTACCATATGAATTACACACCAATAACTATCCTAAATTCCAGGTAACCAGGAATCAATGACATTCAATTGAATTCGTTGTAGGAAATTTATTGAAGATGCTTTAATATGTTCATGATCAAATGTCCAAGTCAAAAGACTTGGACATTGATCTAACTGTGCATCATTACAGTTTCCCCCAAAAACGAGCCTTCGAATTCAAAATTGTCCACACATGGAAGCTCGTGCACACATGTGTGCAACCAAATCCACCATAGGAACATTCAAATTCAGGTAGGGTAAACTTTATCTCAATATTCCCTTACCATTTGCTTTTCCCTGCGTTAAGAAATCTTGCCCAACCTCTGCCATTTCTTCCCCTGTTTGAATTATGCTCGGCCTATGCCCAATTTGCAACATCTCTTGGTTCGATTGCACCCTTGCCTGGTGAATTTAGCCTCTGCCACAATGCCCAAGAGGTATGAACCCTCTTCATATGCAAATCTTTTTTCCATTCCTGAGTTTGCACAATGCACAAAAGTGTTTTTGCGCGAAGGCTGGGGGCCATTTTTGTCTAACTTGCAGGGCCAAGATGACGACCACTCCATGAAATTTTCCCTCGGTTTCGATGGGAATGCAGAACACATGGGGTATCTTTTCATTGAGGTCTCAGAAGAGTCAATTATTGCAGCCATGAAGCTTCCAAGAATGGGAGATAGATGGTTCAAAAACCACCAGCTCCCATGCTCAAGTTATAACAGGGTTTTTAAGCCCGAATTCTAGAACATTTCAGGAGCAAAAGGATATTCTAGGGAGTTGATAAAGGAGGAATTGATCAACCCTCTCATAATCATCATGAGGTTGATTACACATGAAGGTAGATATTCCACTTTCAAAGCTTGTCATTTCAGATTGCTAGCTTATTTTCAGTTCAACAAACCTTTGAACTTCCATTTCTATTTTCTGAAAATCTTGGAGAATATGTCCTCTCAAGTGAGGAAGAATGTGAATAACCCCCACAACAGTCTCTTTCACCATGGCTTTATCAAAATCCTTGTTATATCCGAATTAGAGAAACAACGAAAAACTTGGGATGCATTTATCTATCAATTTGCAAACTCTCACTTGACAATTAAGACCGAAAAAAATTCACTTAGCCTAAGAACTATCTCTCCATCCAATCCTTTCCCTCCAAGAACTCCAAATCCCCTTGCCCAAACCACCTCTTTACTGGAACAATACAAAAATCTTCTTGACATCCATGTTTCCTCATTAGGTAAAAAGAACAAGAGTAAAGATCAAAAGAAGCCTATTGCTAACCCCCCGATGCCTTCAATCTCTCTTGATCCCACACCTAAAAATCTCCAAGAAGTGATTCAACAAGACTTTCCCATCGTTCCCACAAATATGAGGGGATCCAATTGATTTGGTAAAGGAACCTTTCGAAAGAGCACCCGTAGCACAAGAACAAAACCTTATGCAAAACCCCTGCCTATTTCAGACCCTATCCAACTGTCCTCCGACCTTGAGAGCCCTCACAAGAGACTTAGGGAAGTTTCTATGGATGGATTAGAGCCATTAAGAAAGACAAAATCAGAACCTACCTCTCCTTACGAATCCCCCATCACTTCTACTTCAACCATGCCTACTCTAGATCCTAAAAATGATTGATTGTCCACATCCCTCAAAGGATCTAAGACTTCCTTCGAGATCATTGATTCTGCCCCAGCCATTGAGAAGCTACAAAAAGAAAATTCCTAGCTCCTCCAACAGTTGGAAGAGAGGAAGAAAATAGACACACAACTTCATCATGATAATGTAGTCCTCTAACCAAAGGTTTACTCCCTTCAACGGTTGGTTGATGAGATGACCAAATCCAACTGCAACCTCGGAGAACAATTGAAGCAACACAAGAGGCATAAGGCAAAGTCTTCATAGCAAGAAGGAGAAGCTTCCAAAGTTGATCCTCCTCAAAAGGCCTAGTCACGAGGGGTAATTTATTTTTGTTTGCAGTCGAACTTGCAAAATCGTAAGTGTGGCGCTAATGTTGGGCCCGAGATATGATCAATTTTATGACAATTATTCAATACTTTTGTCGAATGTACATATGTGTTTTTGATGTTTTTTAGAAGCTTTTTGAAGAATTTTGTGACAAAACGGTATAATCCACACCAGGTATGTATAATTCATGTTTTATATTGATCTTGAGTACAATTATTTACATTTTTATGTTTCCAAGGATCTAATTCACGTTTTTTGGTGTTACATGGCGAAATTGCATCAGGTTTCTACTTCCAACACTCCATCCGATACTCAATCTAGTACCCATTCTGGCACTCTGTCCAACACCTCGTCCTGCACAAAAATAGTGGGCGATTTGGCAGTTATAGTATTGGCATAATCATGAACATGGGTTTTTCTTGTACTTTCCCCCTCCAGCTACTAAACTCTTGAAAACTCGGTTTGGGTTGTTGAGTAGGGTAATTATTGGCTCACCCTATTTTGGCAGTTAGGGCACCATTCATGTAATTTGTTGTTTTTAGAAGTGGTTCAACCCTCCAGTACTCAACCATTTGGTCTGTAAAACTTATAAATACCACCGTGGTGGTCATACAATAGAAATAAGTAGTAGAAGAAGTAGAGGATTAGAGACAAATACGTTTTCTTCTGTTTTTGCTATTTTTCAATTTCCAGAATTATATAAAACTGTGTTTTTGAGTTTTCATGGTGAAATCAATTTGTTGAGTTCATGGTGTGCCTTTGAGAAATGACCATGACTTGATGGGGGGGCCACCAACCATTTAGTAATTTTTCTTTAAGTTATTTATGCATTTCATAGCTTAGATGTCTCTTTTTATTTCTTGTATATGAACTGTTCTTTTATTTCTTTTCTTTATAACTTGATGTTGTAGTTTAACTATTTTAACTCTCTTTTGCAGGTTAGTATGAAGGCTTGTGTTAATATGCATTGATTCTGTAATTAGGAATGAATTTTCAAATTCATACACTAACCGCATGTGCAATTAGATATTAGATTGTGTTTTATTTATGCTTTTGAAATCAAGTTTAAAATAGAAGTTAAAACATAGTAGAACACTTATTTATTTCATGTTTATTTTAAACAAGGCTTCGATGGATGGATAGGGTTAGTTTCAGTTTTTAATTGTATATTGCTTATTCCATTGTTATGTAGATCTTGCTTAACTAGTTGTTAGTTAATGTATTCATTAGTTTACTTTTTATATGTCATGTTTTAATTTATGTTTTTAAGCATTTTCCTTCTTGCATTTTGAATTGTTAAAATAGATATAGCATAGTTTCACTTTATGCACTTTCTTTCCTAGAATTAGATTGCAATTCCAGTTTTTAGTTAATGCTTGAATTTAATTATGAATTTTTCTTACATAGCATAGAAGTACAATTAAAATATTGTTATATTGTTGATGGTTAATACATGAGTAATAATTCCATGAAGATGCAGGGTAATTGATGATTGTTTTTGTAATAGCTAAGTTCTCATTGGATTGTTTAATCCACACCTTTCACTTTGCTATTGAAATCAATATTGAGCTTATACCGCTTGAATTATCTTTTGTTGTCAAGTGCCATCGAGATATTATAAGACACCGGAGACATTCACACAACCACCAACAATATATTTGAGTTTTCATAGGTTAAAAGATAGTTTCTTGCTTTTGTAGAGTAGAAGATAGTTGTATTGTTGTTGTAGGATAGATAGTCTTTTTATTTGGTAGATTAAAAGAGCAGTTTTCTTATCATAGATTAAAAGTTAGTTGTTAGTTCATCCTTCTTTCAATTAAATAGATTTCCTTTTATCAATTAGAAATAGCTTTGAAGTTTGAATTAAGAATATAATTTACTTGCCTCTTAGCTTAGTAAGTTGTTCAATGAGTAGTCTTAATTAGTTTACTTGCAGTAGAAGTTACCTTAGAGTAGTTAGTTTTTTGCTTTCTTTAATAGGTTAAAGTGCTTACTTGTCTATTCTTCCTTTGATAGTATAGTTGCTTCTTTATTTCCTTACTTTCACAGGATAGTTTCTCATTGAACTTAGGTAGGCTAGTTAAAGTAGTATGCTTTTGCTATTTGCTTATTGTTATGCTTAAACAGTTTCTTTTGCTTATTGTTATGATTGAACTAGTTTGCTTCAAGTAAGGTTTTCACTTGTTTTCTTAGAACTATCCATCGATCCTTGGTCCAAAAGTACTTAGGTTACATAGTTTCAAGTTGCTTAGTAGGGTTTGCTTATTAGATAGATTTGATTGAATAGATTAGCCTTTAGACAACCAATTTCTTAGTTAGACTATACTACTACTAGCCCTTCTACCTTGGCATATATGTTTCAACAACTCTAAGTTTACCTACGCCGGGTTGAAAATTTAATTGAGGGTTTTTAGTGTGTTTTTAGTGCATATATAACACCCATCACTTGTCTGTTCTTTTTTTGTTTCCAGCCCTAGGGTTAGGTATTCAAGGGTTCTACAGAAAAGGGTTTTCCCTGTGTTATATTTCTCTGATATATGTGCGGGGTCCAATAGTAGTACTCGGCCCAATATCTCACGGCACCAACTAAGGAGGCTATACTATTCCCTTAGTCATACTACCCAACTACCCAGGTACTAGAGAGTATATTCCTGAGTGATGTTATCAGTTCCACTATAGAATTCATGTGATCGATCAGTTTATCTATGGAGGGCTTCAGGAGATCTAGGTCGATCTGTATACAGGTGTTGTCAGATGCGCTACCACTCGAAGGGGTACCAACAAAGGTTACAAGGGTGGACAACATATGTGCTCTTAAGTACCACTTATATTTCCTATGTGTATGAATCCCTGACCATGGGTTTATGCACGTAACAATAGATATCTGTAGATTAAAGACATTGAAATACATCTCTACCCGGAAAAAAAAAATTAACCCACAATTTTATGCCGAGGAAGGTTCTCTGATACCACTTGTAATATTCCAGATATAAAAAAGTATGCAGAACAAAAATAAATTGCTAGAAATGGCAAATGAACAACAATATAATCATAACAACACCATAATAATACCAAAATAATACCAGAAGAACACCAGAAATAGAACTTAGATTAATGAGAGAAATGTTCACTTACCTCTTCGAGGTGTAAACCTCTAGCGAAGAAGAGCCCTATTACAATAATATCAAAGATAAAAGTTCTCATACCCTTAACCCCTATTTATACTAAATATGTCTATCAAAAGAACCATCTAGAGGAAGATCCTTCTAGAAGTGAAAGCTTCTATTAGGTCTTCTTAAATTGGACTTATTCTTCATTATTTCCAACCATTATTAATGTTGATATTTATTACATGGAAATATATTATTCTACCTACATGAGGTGTTAGGTACTTAACAGAGTGCAGCTGCAACTGTTGCAACTGATATTTTGGTTATGGTTTGGACTTTCTCTTGGTTATGGTTTGGACTTTCTTCTTAGTTTCTTCTTGGTTTGGACTTTCTCTTCATGCACTACCCTTGGAGAAAGGTGGGTTAGCCTTGGTTGGCTATTGGTCTTCTACCAGAATTATTCTATCTGTGAAGGTTAAGGTGCTTGGGGGTGGCCTTTGTGCCTATGGTTGGGTGACAATATTGCGATATTGTTTATGGGAAAATGCTCGTATCCCTTTGTCTCTAACAGGTTATGGGCCCACACTAAATTCAGAAAGTATAACCACTGAAATATAGATTGGGAAGTTATTTTTTAAGATCATTATGGCACCATTTACAACTACAACTAGGTTTTCTAATTATGCAACTGCAACAAACCCTAACCCTTGTGTTCAAGCACTTCTGGTGAAGAATTTGACCTAATTCCTGGACATCCTAATGTGGCCTAGCCTAGTGCACCTCTTGGTACTCTTAGCCAACAAAAATTTCAAGTTTGAATCTTTGTTCAATGTCAAAGTCAAAGTTTGACGAGTTAAAGTCAAAGGTTGACTAGTCAAAGTCAAAGGTTGAATGGTCAAATTCAAATTCAAAGGTTCACTTCTGGTCAAATTGATTTTGTGGTCAAAGTTGAAATCTTAGAGTTTATAGGTTGTTCTAATCATTGAATGTTATTATTGAAATTATAATCTCTTCTTGTCAAGATGGTATCTAGTTTTAGATTGGAAGACAAGTTGGACAATTTTCTACAAGGTTCCAAATCTATACACTTATATATGTTATCTAAGTTATATCATCTAGAAAAAAATGAGTGTGTTTGCAGGGAAAGTACTAGAAACATTTTCCAAGCTATAATCCTGGATTCAGTGCACTCATAAGAATAAGTGCACCCTTTACAGCAGTTAAGGCTTCAAGTTTCAGGTTTGATTAAATTGTTAAGCTTCAAATTTGTGTATATCAAAGGTGATAGTTACTACATTACAAATTGTGAAAGTATTCTTTGCAATATTCTATTATTGAAAGGTGCAATGAATTCTCGATTTCATATGAATACTATTGATATAGAGGCTTATTGTACTTGTTTTCAAGTTGAACCAACAGATCTCCTCTAGATAGATATTCATGTTTTTTCTTGTTGGAAGGAATCTGTGATGAAGAACAATGTATGTGATAAATTGTGAAAAAAGACTTAAGCATTGATAGATATAGGGTAAGACTCAGGGCTAGAGGGTTCTCCTAGTAGGAGGGAGAATACTATGATGACATCTTGTTATAGTAACCAAATATACCTCTATCTAAGCCATTATATCTCCTATAGTATCCATGGGTTGGAGTTTACATCAGATGAATGTAAAGAGTGTTCTTCTCAAACAGAGTAATTGAAGAAGAATTCTATGTATAGAGAAACCTCAAGGTTTCGAGGTATACCAGAAAGAAACCCTTGTATGCAGATGGAAGAAGACCTTGTATGGATTCAAGCAAACCTGGTGTAGATTCTCTCATGTACAACATAAGCATGGTGAAAACTTCCTATGATAGAGGAAGTATATTGAAATGGTTATTCAGAAGTTTGGGATGATGGATTGCAAATACATGACAAATTCCCATGATGGAATATCTAAAGACGTTGAGAGACTCTAATCCGGTAGAATTTTTTCTGTATCATCAATTGATTGACTTGTTAATGTATTTGGATAATAATCAGTCAGATATTTGTTTTGTGGGATGTTTATGTTATGAGATACAACTGCATGGATTTATCAATTTAGATTGGGCAGGGAGTGCATATAACAAAATAAGTGATACTTGGATATCTTTCTGTTTGATCTTTGCCACAATGGCATGGGTTAATAGGAAACAAAATTATGTTTCACTCAACACTGCAGAAGCAAAGTATATAGCAGTTTGTAATACTTGTACAGAAGCAATGTGGATACAAAAGTTGGTTTCTGGACTGACTAATTAGGTTCTAAATTCAACCATCATATATTATGATGATCAAAGTTATGTGAATCTTTTAGATAAATTAGTGCTCCATGACAGGTTGAAGAACATTAAGATCAAGCATTATATTCTCTATGATAATGTCTAGAGGGGAGAAGTGGTTCTCCAGTATATCTCCACAAATGAGCATATAACAAATATTTTGGTAAAGACTCTGTCCAAAATGAAAAGATTAGGTACTTAAGGAATAATATGGGACTCGTGAAGATGACTTCCTTATTGAAAAAGGAAGAGATTACTCCCAGGTTGGGAGGGAGAACTACTATGTTATTGATTTATGGACAGTCATTTTCTAGTTCAGAAAATGGTCCATGTCGGGAAGTTCCTTTCCAGTCTGAAAAATGGTTTGAGATTTCTGGCAGACATGCATTTTCCAGTTCAGAAAATGGTCCAGATCAGACAGTCATTTTTGTAGTGAAAATGATTCGATAGATTGTTGATGTACCATAGAAATTTATTCCCCTTATGTCCAGTGTGGGCGAATGGTCTAGGACAGTCATTCTTTTTGGAATTCACTCTGTGTAGTGGTTAAGTAGAATGGTATGCATCACCGAGAAATCATTCTTTAGAATTTCACAGTTGTGAGTAGTTTTGAAGAATGGTCCATTTTGGAGGTTGGTGCAGGACAGTCATTTCCATAGGAAATGGTTCAGAAAGTCATTCCCTAGGAAGACACATTCTCTCTAGGTTTCACTATGTTTAGTGTCAGCGGAATGGTCCATTTAGGTGACTGGTACAAGTTTATCAGTCAGGGACATGCATTCCCTAGGGAAGACTCATTCCCTCTAGGTTTCACTATGATTAGTGTCGGAGGAATGGCCCAGTTAGGTGAATGCCCCAAGCTCAGAAATAAGGGACAATTATTCTTCTATGCTTGGGAAGAATAGTCCAAATATCCCATGGTTGATGTTTTACTTTTTGAGGGAACATGTGTAACATCCCGCTCTGGCGCACTGAGACCACTTATTCTTTGAGGACACTTGCTCGCAAGTGATCTGGACCCTTTTTGATGTTGGACCTTATATATCTGATTATGATGTGATTGA
>ML875385.1:7507-18678 GCA_009831015.1 Picea engelmannii
ACAAATACCCCTATCAAAAGTCCAAGGACCTAGTTTTTACAATTATTGCTCAAAAATAATTAACTAATTAAATAATTAAACCTCCAAACTTAGGGAAATTTAATTAAAAATTAATTAATTAAAAAAAACTATACTAGACTCGACGGAATTCCGCGAAACTTTCTAATATGTCTTGCATGGTCATTTACAATGATTCCCTATAATAGTTACCAAAAGATAAACCCACTAGAACGCCGTTCACCACTTTGGAGGAATTATTGCAAGTGTGAGGGAAAAACTCAAGGGAAATCAATAAGGCTGAAAATCCTAATTGATAACCTGAGGATAAAAAACCCTCAGTGAAAGGAACTCTCCCAGTGAATCGATCCCAAGGTAACTGACCTAGACATGACTCATGCAGACCTATTACATTATTAACCCACGCAGGGGTGTGGAAATTCCAATTACAAAAACAAGTGCTGTGGCCAAACAATGCCCTGTAGAACCAAAGTCTTCGACAAATTTGCATCTGATGATGCATCTCTTAATGGCACATGGAGTTGACCACCTGTGTTGGAGAGGCGGTCAAGAGAAAGCAAGGGTTACCTTACTTCTGAAAGAGAATGATCTTTGGGAAATTTGCTGCCAAGAGTTTACTCAACCATCAGATTTGCAACAATTGGCAGCTCACGAGAAGGAGGATATTAGAGCCATGCGGGTGATCTTGGATGCAGTAAAATATCATCTAATTCCTCATTTGTCTGAGAAGCAGATGACCAGGGAGATGTTCAACACTCTAATGGGTCTTTTCCAGAGGGATAACATGAACAACAAGATGATCTTGAGAAATAAGCTTAGATTAGTCCAAATGTCTATATCTGGCATTGTTACTAGTTGTCTCATGAGGATAACCTAGATTCATGATCATCTTGCAGCAGTTGGGGAGAAGGTGACCAATGTAGAGCTAGTTAATACAACACTGAATGGTTTCTCAAAGTCTTGGCAACCATTTGTCAAGGGTATCTGTGCACAAGAGAAGCTTCTCTCTTTTGAGAAGCTTTGGGACAATTTCATCTAGGAAGAAATATGAGAGGTAGTGATGAGAACCTGGCTCTTGTCAGTTAAGCAAGAAAGGGCAAATGAAAGGGTTCCAACAAGAAGGGTAGAGGTGAGGATTCGACCTCACAACTGGGGAAGAAGAAGGATTTGAGCAAGGTCAAGTGCTTCGTATGCCACACGAATGGTCATCATGCATCTCAGTGTCCAGTGAAGAAGAAGGGTAAGGGAAAATTGCAATAGGTAGCGGCATCAACAAAAACTTAGTTGGATTAGTTTGCCGTGAAGTTAAAGAAGGACTTCTTACTAGTTTCTCGCCTTTCCACCAACATAGTGACTGGGATAGCTTGGTACATGGACAGTGGTGCATCATGTCACATGACAAGAGAACAAGAGATACTTAGCAGTCTGACAGAGAAGGACTCAAGTATTCATGTGGAGCTTGGTAATGATGCCAAGTATGCATTTAAAGAAGTTGGGACTATTTTGTTCCAACTCGAGTTAGGTGGTTCGTTGGAAGCCAAGGATGTGTTATATTTACCAAGACTTAGGAAGAATTTTCTCTCAGTCTTAGTTATGGAGGACATGGTTTTGTTGTCAAGTTTCAGAAAGGTCAAGTACTCCTCCATTCGAAAGAATCTATCCCTGACTCAACAGAGGTCATTGGGGTTAGAGAGGGCTATCTATATAGGATACAGGGCAAGCCAGTTCAAACCTGGTACATGACAATGACAACCTATGTGATCTTTGGCACAAGAGGATGAGACACCTGCATTACAGGGCGTTGTCAATTCCGAGGGAGATTGTCACTGGTCTTTTAGATTTCAGTATTTTGTAGTAGGGCGTATGCAAAGGGTGTGCACTTGGAAAGAATGCCAAGGCTGTTTTCCAAGTTGCGAGAGTAGGTCCAAGGGGATCTTGGATCTTATACATTCAGATGTGTGTGGACCGATGTCAGTAGCATCAATGCAGGGAGCACTATATTATGAGACATTCATTGATGAATTTTCCAGGAAAACTTGGAACTTCTTTATGAAGACCAAGGATGAGTTCTTCAATTGGTTTTGGGAGTTCAAGGCCAAGGTGAAGAACCAGACAGGGAAGAGGATCACGATCTTGAGGTCGGATAATGGGGGTGAGTACACCTCCAATGACTTCAAGGAGTTCTGCAAGGAAGTAGGGATCAAGAGGGAATTGATTGTCTCATACAACCCTCGACAGAATGGGGTTGTGTAGAGAAAGAACCGATCCATCATCGGTTCTGCTAGGGATTTGATACATGACTAGGATCTACGTATGTTTATTTGGGCAGAGACGTGTAACACGACATTATATGTGCAAAACAAGAGTCCTCACAGGGTATGGGGGGACAAGACTCTCGAGGAAGCGTTCACAGAAGTGAAGCCAGAGATAGCACATATGCGGATCTTTGGTTGTCTAGTATACAACCATGTGCCTGTGGAGAATTGGAGGAAGTTGGAGCCTTCTGAAGAAGGGCATATTCGTGGGATACAACAAGATCTCTAAATATTACATGATCTTTATACCAACGCATAAGAAGAAAGTTGTGAGCAGAAATGTTAATTTCAAGGAGAATTTGGCATCTAGGAAGTCTCGTGAGTTACTGCTAGTGGCAGAGGAGGAGGAGCAAGAGGCTCCAAAGGGAGAACAACGTTCAGAGACTTCTAGTTTAGGGAGTCAACCTTCATGCAGGGAGGAGTCGTCATTAGCTCCTTCCAGTTTTTTCAGGAGACCCATGTGGTCTACGCAGACATTGAAGGATGCTCAGGAGCATGTTGAGGCTCCTAAGAACACATTTAGGGAGAGCAGGCCTCTGAGAAAGTTTTCCAACTATTTGGCACTTATGAATAGCATCATCGATGATAAGTCTTCTAGTTTTGAGGAATCAACAGATCAACAGGTTTGGTGGGATGCCATGGTGGAGGAGTACAACTCCATCATGAAGAATGATGTGTGAGATAGACTGTCGAGATCGGAGGGGAAATCAATGGTGAGTTCCAAGTGGCTCTTCAAGATCAAGCATGTTGCAAATGGCAGCATTGAGAAGTTCAAGGCGAGATTTGTGGCGAGAGGGTTCTCTCAGAAAGAGGGAGTGGACTATGATGATAATTTTTCTTTAGTTGCTAGATATGCTTCCATTCGAGCTATTATATCCATTGTCTCAGTCATGAGGTGGAAGATTCACCAAATGGATGTAAAGACAACATTCCTCAATAGGATCATTGAGGAGGAAGTATATATAGATTAACCTCAGGGCTTTGAGGTACATGCGAGGGAGTCTCATGTGTGCAAGCTTAAGAAAGCCTTGTACGGACTCAAGCAGGCACCCAGGGCATGCTACTCCAGGATTGATAGAAACTTGTTGAGCATGGGATTCACCAAGAGTGAGGCAGATCCTAACTTTTACTTCATACTTGTTGGGATTGATTTGCTCATCTTGGTGTTGTACGTGGATGACTTATTTTTCATAGGTGTAGAGGAGCTTATAATAGGGTGCAAAGAAGATTTGGTGGCAGAGTTCGAGATGAAGGACATTGGCTTGATACATTACTTATTGGGATTAGAGGTATGGTAGAGATTGAGAGAAATCTTCCTTGGTCAAGGGAAGTATATAGTGGAGATCCTGAGGAGGTTCGGGGTGGAGGACTATAGACTAATGGCTACACTTGTGATCACCAACCTAAAGAAGGTTGTGACTTCATATTCAGAGTTGGTAGATCCCAGGTCGTACAAATAGCTGATAGGATCATTGTTGTATTTGGTCAACACCAAGCCAGATATATGTTTTGCTGTGAACACCTTGAGCCAGTTCATGGTGGAGCTAAGGCAGATGCATTAGGTAGCATTGAAGCATGTGCTTAGGTACTTGAGAGGTACAATGGAGTATGGTCTGAGATATCTTGGAGGTGATGTAGTGAGGCTGCAGGGATATACAGACTCGGATTGGTTAGGGAGTGTAGTAGATAGGAAGAGCACCTCAGGGTGTTGCTTTAACTTAGGATCAACAATTATAACATGGCTCAGCAGGAAGCAAACCTTCGTACTCCGTAGCACTCAGTTTAGTAGAGGCATAGTATATGGTAGCGAGTATGGCAAGTTGTGAAGCCATTTGGCTTCACAAATTGCTTATAGGTTTTATTTGATGAGGAGTTGGATGCTATGATGATATAAAGTGATAATCAGAGTTGTATCAAAATCTCTGAGAATCTAGTATTCCATGACAGGTCCAAGCATATTGAGATCATGTATCACTTCATTCGAGATAGGATTCAAAAGGGAGCAATCAAGCTTCAGTGTATCTCCATAGATGAGTAGGTTGCAGACATTTTCACCAAACCCTTGGTTAAAGGGAAGCTTGTATTCTACAAGGACAAACTTGGAGTGGTGCAGAATACCTTCCTCACTAAGAGGGAGTGTTGAGGATTGTAGCTCAGACAGGTACTTCCGCATAGGCCTAGTGTCAGACATGTGGAAGTCGTCCAAAGTACCTTTCAGGAACTTTGGAAATTCACTTTAATTAAAATAATTATTAAAGTGAATTACTTTTTAATTATTGAGTTAGGAAAAGTTTAATAAAATGTAATTTAAATTACATTAGACTTAACCTCAATCGTTAATCTCAAGTGAGGTGAGATCTAATCTGAATCGTCAATCACTTTGGAGATTAGGGTTAGGGATTCAAATCAATGTTATAAAAGGAATCCAAGGCGAAAGGAGAAGACACACAATAGTAGCAACTCAAGTGAGAGTATTGGGAGTCGGTGACTCACAGTGAGAGCAAGAGAAGGACTTCTTGCTCAGTCCAAAGGAGAAGAGAGCAAGTGGGCAACAACAAACATATCTGAGAGCAAGGATAGATCTGGGCAGTTCGCATAGGCAGATTAGGCAACATGTACAACTGCAGGTACTGTCCGTACACGTCGTATATAATGTACAAGGTGCAGGTGTACGTGTCAGATAAACTGCATAGACGTGGGTGTATGCATGGCATAGACTGTACAGGGCGTGGGTACGCATCGTACAAGCTTGCATACAAGGTCGTTGACAGGTTGTACAGTCATGATAGAGGTGCGAGGTAGCAGGGTTTGGCTGTAATTATTGTCTCTTTTCTCAATGGGTAGATTTTCCCAATTTGGGAGCCGTTGTATGCTTTGATGTTATTTTAATGAAACGTGGATTTGAAGGGCATAAATTTCCGTGTCAAAAATTGGTTTAATTTGCTTCCGTTGTTAATTTTTCAGTAAATTTTTCCAGTTAGTATATTTTATTCTTTGAGCTGCAATTTAATTTTCACCAAGGAAATCACAAGGAAATAATTTATGTAGGCACTGGAATTAGAAAATTAACAGAAGGTTGTGATCAAGGTCAACTTGAAGCCGATGAGAACCAACTAGAACTAACCAAGGGGTATCTCGAGGGCGTGCATAAAGTATTTGTTGGTATACATAGGTTTGGCAATAAGGTCACTTCTCAATTACAAAAAGTGATTGGAATAGAAATTAATCTTAGGGCCAAGACTCTCAACAGGTGCAATTCAAGTAACTTAAATGCATTACTTGTAGATGTCCTCTAAGTACACTGGTTAAGTCCTATTTAGATGACATGAGGTGGTCCAGAGTGTCTGAGGTTACCTAAAAGAGGGAAGGCGATCATGAGAGGTGGCCATAGACTAAAGTAACTCAGAGGCCTCTGGAAACCAACAGTGAGGTTACATATGGGTGTTTGCAGAGGCAAGAATCTTGTTGGATCAGAGAGCTAGTTAGGAGTATCGATCGCTTACATGGAGTAGAGTCACCTAGAGTCTAGACTGTATGAAGGAAAGAGACAAGTTTGAAGATGGACTCTGTTACCACCCAAATTAGCAGCCTTGGTGAGGGTGCTATTGGGGTTAAGCACAACATGAGAAATGCACTATTGTCTCCTTAACACAATCTCTCCTTCACTTTAGGCCAGCTCCTTGAAGCCACGAGGGGTATCCCAATCTTTAGAAACAACCTTTATAGTACAAGTCACTTCCAACTATACACCTCAATACATGTTAGATATATCAGTGCCTTAGTAGCAAAATGCCTTTAGTATATTCGACCAAAAGTTAGGGCAATAACTACTAGAATATAAAGAGGGTTAGGACTCGGGAGCTAATTAAAAAGTGTTGAGATCTGAAATAAATGTTACAACAGAAGTATAAATCAACACTAAGATTTCACTCTCTAGATGAAGAGAAAATGTACCTTTAACCGCTCAAGAGTGAGATCTAATTGCACAAATCAAGGGTGAATGATATACTTGAGTTATACCTTGATTATATGCAGCAAATTGGACTAGTTTGCTGCTGTCCAACAATTCCAGAATTTGATTTATGATAAAAAAACGTAGAAAATGCAGATTTTGGATGAGAAAAAAAGTACCCCAAGAGTGCCTAAAATCACTTAAAATGATGAACCTTGGGTACTTTATCTAGGGCAATGAAGAAACTATGCAAAACCAACCCAACAATGATTAAATGCAAGTATAAATGAATAATAATCATGAAATTAACTCAAACTTGCAAAGAGAGGTGGTGAATCCTCCCAAGGTTTCACCAAAAATCTTCAAAATGAAATATAACAACAATGAACTGCTTAGGAGATGAATTTCACCGCTAGAATGTGTTAGATATTCTTTATAAACAATCCACAAGTGAAATATAAGCTAGAGTAGGGTTAGAATGCACCTTTAAGGATTAAACTTTAGCTTTAGGGTTTTTCCAATTTTGATTTTAATTGCTATAATTTAATTTCCAGAATTAGCAAACACCTTAACTCAACCACAAAACGTTAGATAAAACCTTGAAGCACAATACCAATAGGGCCGATTTTCCTTCTTAGGGTTAGAAATTAACAATGAAGCATAGATCCATGGATAAAAATGTCTAGAAATTGAAAGTAAATTGTTAGCTTTACTCTAGACAATTAAATAAATATTTTTGACAGTTTATCTTTTATATTTTTTTGTATTTTTGTATTTTATATGACATAAAAATAAAATAATTGAATTTTTAGGGTTTTAGTGGTCTAAAGTCCATCCACATCATTAAGGGTGAGTGCCATGTCATCTTCTTCCAGTGCAAAGTCACTTAAGTGACCTCCACATCATCCAAGTTGCTCAAATAACACCCCACGACTGTCATTAAGTGCCCCAAGTGAGGTCGCCCCCTTTAGTGAGCAAAAACACTTAAACACTTTAAAAAAGTGCTAAAGGAGGGGGGACGTTCTATCATTTGACACATGGCAAGTGTAGAGGGTGTCCACGTGGATGTAAATAGCTCGTCTGTGTCTCAGAGAGTGTGACCAATGCCTTGATATCTGTTATATGCCTCGAGAAATGGTGAAATTGGATAATCATGTGTAGAATCATCTTTAAGGGCCCATGACCAAAGTGTGGTACATACATAAGAAAGAGAGGGTCCATGTGGGGAAAGGTAGGTGTGATGAACCATGGGTGTTATTACCTTTACAAAGCACAATCAACTTTTACATAGAAAAATAATAAGTGAATGGTTAGGGCCTCGTAAATTATGTATCCTAGTAGATTCACCTCATAATGTTCACATACCTACCCAAAACATAAATGCCCCACTTAGAGGGAGTTACCACCTCCAAGGGATAATCGGTCAGAGCAATAAAACCAAGCACACTGAGAATGGGGACTACAAGGACATGCCATGACGGTCCACCTAAGGGGATCTGGGTAACCACTAACCAACACTTGTACATTAAATCATCCCATCATGGCCACCTACAAAGAAATCATCACACTTTGGGTTCATCAGAGTTGTCACATCTCGTGAAAAAATGTAGGGTACACTGTAGAGGATTTGGGGTGAAACAGAGTTGAGGCACAAAGAATGCTCCTCGAACATCACCTTGATGATGGACTAGAGGACCTTCATCTCAATGAATGATTCACTGTAGCAAAAGGCTATGTAGTATGTACTCTCTTTGTTTGAGCTCAATTATCTTGAAGCAAGCTAGGTTGCTAGACCTTAGAACCATAAAGGACCATGGGTCTAATGATTGTCTCCAAGACATGCATCTTGGATGTGATATCTTGGAAGTGGCTTTGGAAGCATGGTCTCTCAAGAAGGGCAAGGGAGCCATATCTCTTGTTGATCCAAGGTTGGAAACATGTCCCAAGTTGAATCGAGCACCTAAAAATTCAACCCCCGAATATTATTACATAAACAAACTAGATGCTAGTTACATGTGGTTTGTCCTTGAACTTTCCCTTGAGAACATTATTGGCTTGAAATCTACAGTTCCAGGCTATGTGACCCATTTTCTTGCAATAATAACATTCCACTTCCCCCTTCTCTTTAGCTGATCTGCTATGATTGTATCTTGAGTATCATGTTGTCTTAGGTTGAGAATCATCTTTTGTATTGCCCGCAATGGTTCTCTTTTCTTCAAATAAGAGAGTAGCAATCATGTCTTCTAGATCTTGCGAAGACATTTGACTGAGAGTAAAAATAACATTGTTGTGTTTAGAAGGTAGTCTGTTTAACAAAATGGCTTTGGCATCCTCTTCCTCCACCATAGCTTTCACCTCTGTTAGATTTTTGATGAGAGATATCAAATTGCTTATGCGGTTAGACATAGTGACTCTGGCAGATATCTTGAATTTGAACAACTGAAGCTTCAAAGAAAACTTTGCATTCTTGCTTTTGCTCTAGACAACTTATTCAAATTATCCCAGATTTCTTTGGATAATTTTTCCAGATCTACATGATGTAACTCTAAATCTGAGAGGGAAAGGCCATTAATGGCTTTGGCTTTATCATCTCTGCTCTACCATTCCAACAATTTATTTTGATTTGTAGGTGATTGTTTTGTCCCTTTTACTATTCCCCACAGGTTCTTGTTCATTAGTTGCTTCTGGATTTTTACTTTCCAGGTGTGGAAATTGAAACCGGAATATTTTTCTAATGGGATTTCCATTGAAAACACGAACTTTGTATCAACCCTATGAACAATATTGCCCAAATTAGTAAAATCTGTGGTTAGACAATCAAATTTGTTTGGAAACATTGTTGGAAAGATAAAATCAGTAAATGAAATCAGATTTCTATTGGAAATTAGTGAGAAGTGTTGTTGAAATTAATGCTGGATATCAATTTGATTAAAACTCATTTCAATTTCTCACGGACAACAATCGTATGGATAATGAAGGTGGCTATAACAAAACCATTTTTTCTTGATGCATGGTGGCTGGATCCTTCACGATGTGATGAACAATGTTGTGGCTCTCCCTTTTTCTCATCTTGGCAATTGTATGATTGGCATTGAGCTATACAACAACAGATGGGTTGAATAAAATCGTACAACGGATGGTTATAAATCTGTACAACGGTCGAGTTAAATCATTGTAAGAGAAGCAGCTTCAGCAATTGGCAATGGGCATGATCTTCTTCTAAATTGAATTAATTGCTGCTCCTTTCATGGTAGGTTTGTGGTTGTTAGCTCTGGGTGTGACTTAATTTCCTGTAGGTAGCTTGCTCCTATATACAAATGGATTTCAATTTCAGATGGTAGCTTAATTTCCAATGGGCAACTGTCTTCTCTATGGTTGGTGGCTCCTTTGACCTGAAGTGTGGTGGCAACGACTCCCTTTAACACTGTAACAATTCTACGCCAGCAACACGACTTAGTTGCGAGTGGTAACCTCCATTTGAAAAACCCTATGCACACACTCATTCTAAGCTATGTCCACAATGAACCTGCTCTAAAATTATATTACATAAACAAACTAGATCCTAGTCAATGTTGAAACCCTAGATAGGGTTGCATCATTGAGCACATGTGAGAGATTACACAATAACACTCTTTGATTTTATGAATAACTAGTGCATTTATTATAATGAGATTCACCTCTTTTATAAAGAGTTTGAGATGTCTTATTTGTCCAACACCTTAAAAGCTAATAATAACAGAAACCCTAACCTTTTATAACTTAAGTCACTAAGGTGACTTTATTACACATGTAAGCCTGATATTCTAACAAATATGTGTTTGCCTTGGTGATCTTGATCTGTTCCCCTCAGATATGTTTGGAGGAGGAGTAATCTTTGTTATCATTAGTGACTGTGAAGGTCCCAATGCAAAGTCTAATTATGTCTTCTGGGAAATGGCTAGGATGAGTGTACGAGGCTGCGTGATCCTTGGGAGAACTTAGGTAGTACCCATAGGAGGTCTCCCAACATCCAAGGTTGAAGAAACAAATCTAATAATGGGCCCCCGATGGGAGATGGTCTCACGTTGGTGTTCATCGGAGCATGTATGTTTAGATGACCATGTGAAATTGGGTCTTTTTTCAATAAAACGAGAGAGTGGCCAATGTCTGATCGACCTTAGGCTAGAAGAAGGAAATGATCGATCTAGTGGATTTTGTCCTAGTTAAGTCTTGTAACTTGTAATCTTTTTTTTTCCAAGGAAATCCTTGCAGAAAACCCTCCAAGTATTTCCCCATGATCCATGGATGGTAAATAGGGTAAACCGTTGGCCCTAATTATGGAGCCTCACCCCGAGGGGATCAAGAGAGTCGAACATGTGACTTCCGCAACTGATCATGGGGGGAGAGATCTCATGTCTCGCTCAAGACGGCTTGAGCTAACCCTCGGGGCTAGATAAGTCTTGTAAGCTATGTTGTATAAGTTTCTAAAATGCATGAATGATGGAGATGTATGTATGGGTGTTTGGAATGACTAGAAGCTTTACCCAAAGTTCCAAGAAACAATGGGTTGGGAGAGACAATAATATAAAATAAAATATAAAAAAGATAAAAACCCCCAAAATATGGAAAAATAAGAAAAACTATTCAAACATACATAGGAAAATTTCTTAACCACTATAAATGTCATCACTCTAGAGTCTAAACCACTATACATGTCAACACTGTAAACAACTAATTTTCCTTTGGGGAAATTAGTCCTAAGGGGGTCTGAGAACATCTATGCAAGGTGCCCCTGCCACCGTCTTAACCCCAAGAAAAACCTTTGGAAAGATGACTATCCAAAGTGTCCGGATAACATAAGGGTGTGTGTGATGTCATTTTGTTCACAATCCCTCTTGCTTTTGGGC
>WSFP011462905.1:0-18677 GCA_009831015.1 Picea engelmannii
TAGCCACCTTTGTCCAACTTTAGCCACTTTGTCTACAAGGCCACTTGTCCACTTAACCCACTTTCCTTATTTTGGGGTTAACCCACTTATAATCACTTTCCATAATTAGTAAGTTCTCAATTAACTTTATTATCTAAATAATCCTCTTTGACTTATAATACACTCATCACTTCACTTCATTATTTAAATAAAAAAAAATTTGTAAACACTTTGACTACTTTGACCTTTTGGGGATTCTAGACAACACACGAGGGTCCTCCAACTTCACAAGGCCATAAATCTCAAACCCTGAGGAGTTATGTGACGTTCCACATACCACCAAAAATGGCATGAAAAGCACTATCCATCTAGAATAGTTTCACTCACAAATTCACTGATATTTATCTCATTATTCCATAAATAAGCTTGACTTATCTAACCATACTTCTAGGATAACTCAACCACAAAGCATCTTCCTGTGAGGTATTTCACCATAAGGGGACCACTTTGGAGTTCATCAATTTTTACTTCCTATCAACCATCACAAGACAATAATGAGTCATCTTTACATCAATCCAACTGGAATAACCCATGACAACACATCACTATGACATTGTCCCTTTGTATTTGATTCCATGCATGACCACATGATCCAATGATCAATACATTAATGAATCGATCCATCTATGCATCATATATAAATGACAACACATCGATCCATCTTCATCTATGCATCAATCCATCTATGCATCATATATCACTGACACCACATTGATTGATCTTCATCTATGAAAGACATCATCTATGCATCATATTCCACTGAAAACACATTGATCCATATTCATCTATGCATGACATCATATATGCATCATATATCACTGAAAACACATTGATCCATCTTCATCTATGTATGAGATCATTTAACTATCACAAGACATTGTTCCTTTGACATCAATCCTTTGACATCAATGACAACATGATCCAACAATATCCCCCTTTGGCATTGATGGCAATACCAACATTGATGTCAAAACCAATCATTGATGGCAGCATGTAGACATGGCATTTCTCTACATCAATATTCATATCAATCAAATTAATGTGATTATCTCTCCCCCTTTGGCATCAATAGAAAAGGGTAGTTCTCTCCTTAGGGATGTTCCCCCTACCTGAACTCTCCTTGGGGTTGCTCCCCTTGTCTGGATGCCTTTGATATTCTTATAAATAATATCTTCCCTTTTGAGCAAGAGATATTGATGCAAGAGCATCGCTCCATGTCAGCAGTGTGCCAACCAGCCAACACATCCAGCATGCATTTAATGAAGAAAGGGAGAGGTGCAGCCCTATCAATTTTGAAATTCAAAATTTCAATAAATGTTGTAAGGCTTTTAATGCCAGACCACACCTTTGTACAGGTAGTGGTTGAGGTTTCCTTTAATGGTTGCCTACAGCAATCCCGGGACGTAGTCAGGACTGGGCATCCATTTATGTAATATAGCCGTAAGAGCCACTCTGTGATAGGGATAGCTCAGAGACGGTGGTTGAGGATAAGCTCATGGGAGCCCTCCTTTTTTTAATTAAGAAATTATAGTAGAGAGATAGGAGGAGAGACTAGAGAAGAGAGGTCTTGAGAGAGAGCTGAGACTTGTTATAGTCCAGTCTTTGTAAACATTTGTATAGACATACATATTAATAGAAAAGCAGTTTTTCCTGCATACTGTGTGTTTGATGTTTACATGTTTTTATGCATTTCATGTTTAAATGCATAACCGGTGAATTATTTCATAAGTTTCAATTTCGTCCCATCTTGGAGTTTCTGAGTGCAAGGAGTGCACATAGTCCGCAAGTTGTGCGTTGATAGAGGTGACACAACCTCAGGAAATATTAAGAGGGATAGTGTTGAACCTTCATCAGCAGAGGTGCAAGGAGTGCACAGGAAGGAACTCTATCTCGAGTTCAAGGAAGACAGAACTATTGAAGATTCTGTAGAGCTCTGCCAAGAGGGCATCGAGCGAGTGCATAGAGTGCACTAGGGAACTCTATTTCGAGTTCTGAGAAAAGAGAAGTGTCAAAGAGAAGACACACATAGGGTTATTGAATACTCTGTAGGCTCTGCAAGGTGTGCATCAAGAAGGAGAACGCTACGTGGGCGTAAGGAGTTTTATTTTCAAGAAAACTTCTCGAATTTGAGTTATTTGAGATTCTTGAACACAAAGTGTGTGCAGGAGTAAATCTCCGAGAGAACGAATCTCAGGAGGGACAACATTCCTAGAACATAGGTGAGATCCAAAGGAATTGAGCTCGCAGGGGAAGAGAACGTTGAGGCCTTTGAAACTTCAGAAAATATTCCAAGGAGAAGGAATAATTTGTCAAGCTCATGAGGGAGCACAACTGCCATCAGATCTTGTGCAAAGAACCGATAGTCATTGGATCCAGAGGAAGGCACATAGATTTTCCCTCTGGGAGGTCGCACAGGGAAGAAATTGAAACGAACGATGGAGACACTTCGTAGAGAAGTGCCGAAATCCTGAGAGCCATAGGGTCACACCAAGTTGTGAGGGATTTAAGCCTTTAGAAGCACCCCAGAAGAGGAGTTGTATGGATGATGGAGACACTCCATAGAGAAGTGATGAAATCACGTGGACCGTTGGATGAGAATCATCAGGTGTCATTGATCTCGCGCTTGAATTTCACTATTTCGGAGTTCTGGGTTTGGAGTGGCAAGTTATTTTAGAGTCATTGCATCGTGAACTCTCGGTTTGCGAAATCGCACCAGCCGTCAGATATGGAGTATAGTGGCCTGAGATCCACTGGATCAAGGATATGTGCACGGGGTTTAGTCCTTGGGAGGTGCACAGGAAAAATGATCTGGGTCATCAGATCTAGCACCAAGAACCGATATTTGTTGGATCCGGAATAAGGTGCGAGGGGTTTAATCCCTGGGAAGCCACACAGAAGGGTAGAACGGATGACAAAAACTTCGAGGGAGAAGTTTCGAATTGCCGCGAGCCATCAGATCCAGAAAAGGTGCGTGAGGTTTAAAGCTCGTAACAACAGAAGGAAGAGGACTCATCAAGTCCCGAAAGCATTAGGACCATCCATTTTGGAGGACATGTGTCAAAGATCTAATACCATCAAGGATTTGGAAACTGGGATTTTGAGGAGAAGAAGTCGTGAGACAAGAAGTCCCAGCTCATGAAATTGTGAAACGACCGACAACGTTCATCAAGGAGGATAGGTGGCGAGTGGTCAAGGTTCGAGAAAAGTATTGAAAGGTTGTGGGTCATTGATCCAGTTGGATCGTGATCATTTATTTAAGAGGAATCTAGACCATTGATCTCTCAAGGGGGAGATTTCGGCATTTTGGGGTCCGGGAGATCGAAGGACCTAGAATCATCTACTGCCAGAATTGTGAAATCGCGAATTACAAAATCTCGAAAAGTGGACCGTGGTCATGGGTAGATTTCGGCATTTTGGGATCCAGGAGTTTGAAGGACCTAGAATCATTGTAGCTGGAATCGCGAAAAATCAAAAGCGTTTGGAGGAATAACACCAGGTCACAGGACCGGTCGTATGAAAATCGACTTAAGGGAGGAGTTGTGGAGTTAGGCCCTATTTTGGGTTTCATCATTTCGAAAGACAGAGAACAGGAGGAATGCTTGCATCGCGATTCCCCGAATCACGAAAAGTGTGTTGGTTCAGAACAGAGAAGAGCGCTGAAAGCTAAGCACGTGCATAGGTTTTCTCAAAGCATGTGTCAGGGAAATAAAGCGACCTGTGGATTCATTCAAGGGGTTACAGCAGGAGTCCAAAGAGCCATTTCAGCTCAGAAGAAGATCGATCCAGAGACTGGGAGGTCGCAGAACCCTGCTGAGGTAGGGGGTCTGCATCAAGTGGTATCAGAGCCTGGACTTCGTCTATATATTTTATATGAAGAGGATTGAAGAGATTGTTGCAGAACGTAGCAAAAAATAGATAGTCCGATGGACTGTAGGAGATACTGGAAATGCTCTCAGTTGCATAGTAACAACAACAGAAGATTCAAAGGGAAGAAGATGGCTACTGAAGTCCATAAGCATGATCAAAGAGAGGACCATCAACAGATGAAGAGCAAGGTTGATATGGATAAAGAACTCGCTGTTATAAGAGTGAGGATGGAGGAGCTTGCATTTCGAATGCAACAAAGTGCAATAACATGATGGGTGTATGAATGGCCCTTGAAAATGAAGGTGAAGTGGCCAGTCAAGGAGTTGTTGACCAGAAGACAACAAAGGTTGTTGATAATATGGCTGAGGTATGCTGAAAGCCTCAGTGACATAGAGATGATTTGCATATGTGAGCCAAAAGTTGGAGAAACCCTCAGTGATGAGGAAGAGAGATCAGTTTCAGATCTCATAAACTGTCAGGAGGGCAGAGATGAATTTTCAAATTGCCAGGTGGGAAATGAAATGAGATCATTGGAGGATATCATAGACTTTCGGGAGGACAGCAGTGGAAATTCATATTGCCAGGAGGGAAATGGTATGAGATTAGCTGAAGATCTCATAAACTGCCAGGTGGACAGGGCAAAAATCCAATATTGCCAAGTGGGAAAGGGAGAGCAGATGAGACTGTCTGAAAGTCTCATGAACTCAAGGATGAGTTCAGGTCAGCAAGGAGTGCTAATGGATATGGGATCGATTGATCTCATAAACTGCCAGGTGGGCAGAAGTGAACTTTCGAGTTTCTAGGTGGGTAATGGGAAGAGATCAGCAGAAGGTCTTGCATACTGCCAAGGGGGCAGTGGTGAAAGTTCATATTTCCAAGTGGGCAATGAGATGGGACCAGTCGGTCTCATACACTGCCAGGTGGGAAGTAGAAAATTCCCAGGATGCCAAGTGGGCAAGGGGGAAAAGATGAGGCGATGTGAAATTCTCATGAACTCAGAGGAGAGTTCAGATAAGGAAGGAGTGTTGATGAAGGAAGGTCAGAAATACATTATGATCATTGGGGGAATTGAAGTATTCCTACCAAGCAGCCCAGTTGAGGCCAGAGTATGTGTTGCAGAAGAAACAATAGAAGAAGGACAACCAACAGTGACTGTCATAGAGGGAGAGGAGGGGCAGACACTAATGTTTTCCCCAACAAAAGAGGACCATGCAAATAAGATGCTCACTCCATGGGAAATGGAGTTAGAGATGCTGGAGGATTGCTTGAACAATCTAGAGCCAGTATATGGCTGCCATGAGGAGACAGTCATGCAGATGTTAGCAGAGGATCATTCTGAGGAATCGCTCAGAATTTTCATCCAAGGAGTTGAATAGATGATAACTGCAGTGTCGAGGCATGCAAGAGAAGATGAAGGAGAATTCTAGTCTGAGGAGCAGCTGGAGGACGCTGGAATTCAACCAACACAAGGGGAAATGGCAGAAGTGAATCTGTCAGACAAGGTGACTGAAAAGTAAGTCAGTCAAGAAAATAAGACTACAGAGCTAAATTTTGCAGCAAGATGGCAAGTTGAGGCCACAGAGGAAAAAGATGGCATGGGAGACCTAGTTGATCGACCCATTTATCAGGAAGAATTGCAACTAAGGAGATTACATAAGGAGACCCAACCACTGGAGCATCTGGACGAGGTAATTGAAGAAATCATAAGTATGATGTCGAGTTCAGCAGCAGAGACTCCCAACAACGAGAAACTGAGCAGAAGGGAGCCTTCAAGAGTAGCAGGGCAGCAACAACAACAACAACAAAGCAGAGGAGCAGATGGACAGCTCCAAGGGAAAGTTTGGGATCCAGGTGGATTTCAATACTGGAGAAGAGGAACTCATGATCAAGAGACCATGATTTTTCCACCTGAGGAGTATGATATAGGAGCATCGCTCCATGTCAACAGTGTGCCAGCCAGCCAGGACATCCAACATGCATTTAATGAAGAAAGGGAGAGGCACAACCCTCTCAATTTTGAAATTCGAAATTTCAATAAATGTTGTAAGGATTTTAATGCCAGACCATGCCTTTGTATAGGTAGTGGTTGAGGTTTACTTTAATGGTTGCCTGCAGAAAGCCCAGGACATAGTCAAGACTAGGAATCCATTTATGTAATGTAGCCATAGGAGCCGCTCTGTGATAGCAATAACTCAAAGACAGTGGTTGAGGATAAGCTTATGGGAGCCCTCATTTTTGTAATTAAGAAATTAGAATAGAGAGATAGGAGGAGAGACCAGAGCAGAGAGGTCTCGAGAGCAATCTGAGACTTGTTACAGTCCAATCATTGTAAACATTTATATAGACATACATATTAAGAGAAAAGAAGTTTTTCCTGCATACTGTGTGTTTGATGTTTACATGTTTTTATGCATTTCATGTTTAAATGCATAACTGGTGAAGTATTTCATAAGTTTCAATTTTGTCCCATCTTGGAGTTTCTGAGTGCAAGGAGTGCACATAGTCTGCAAGGTGTGCATTGACAGAGGTGAAACAACCTCAGGAAATCTCAAGAGGGATAGTGTTGAACCTTCATCAGCAAAGGTGCAAGGAGTGCACAGGAAGGAACTCTGTCTTGAGTTCAGGGAAGACAAAACTATTGAAGGTTCTATAGAGCTCTGCCAAGAGGGAATTGAGCGAGTGCATAGAGTGCACTACAGAATTCTATTTGGAGTTCTGAGAAAAGAGAACTGTCAAAGAGAAGACACACACAGGGTTTTTGAATACTCTGTAGGCTCTGCAAGGTCTGCATCAAGCAAGAGAACGCCAGGTGGGCGTAAGGAGTTTTATTTTCAAGAAAACTTCTCGAATATGAGTTATTCAAGATCCTTGAATGCAAAGTGTGTGCATAAGTAAATATTCGATAGAACAAATCTCGGGAGGGATAGTGTTCCTAGAACACAGGCGAGATCCAAAGGAATTGAGCTCACAGAGGAAGCGAAGGTCGAGGCCTTTGAAACTTCGAAAAATATTCCAAGGGGAAGGAATAAGTTCTCAATCTCAAGAGGGAGCACAACTATTGTCATATCTTGTGCAAAGAACTGATATTCATCGGATCCAGAGGAACGCACACAGATTTTAACCTCTGGGAGGTCGCATAGGACAACAGTTGAAAGGAATGGTGGAGACACTTCATGGAGAAGTGACGAAATCCTGAGATCCATAGGGTCATAACATGTTGCAAGGGATTTAAGCCTTTAGAAGCACCCCAGAAGAGGAGCTGTATGGATGGTGGAGACACTCCATAGAGAAGTGTCAAAACCACGTGGATCATTGGATGAGAATCATCAGGGGCCGTTGATCTCGCGCTCGAATTTCACTATTTCGAAGTTCAGGGTTTGATGTGGCAAGTGATTTTGGAGTCACTGCATCTTGAACTCCCGGTTCGTGAAATCGCTCCAGTCGTCGAATCTGGAGAGCTGTGGCCTGGGAGACACTGGATCAAGGATATGTGCACGGGGTTTAGTCCCTGGGAGGTGCACAAGAAAAAGGATCTGGGCTGTCAGATCTAGCACCAAGGACCGATAGCCATCAGATCCAGAAGAAGGTGCGAGGGGTTTAATCCCTGGGAAGCCACACAGAAGGGTAGAATGGATGGTAGAAACTTCGAGGGAGAAGTGTCGAATTGTCGTGAGCCATCGGATCTAGAAAAGGTGCGAGAGGTTAAAACCTCATAACAGCAGAAGGAAGAGGACTCGTCAAGTCCTGAAAGCATCAGGAACGTCCATTTTGGAGGATAGGTGTCAAATATCCAAGCCCATCATGGATTTGGACACTGAGAGGTCGAGGAGAAGGAGTCATGAGACACGAAGTCCCGACTCACGAAATTGTGAAACGACCGACAACGTTCATCAAGGAGGACACGTGGCGAGTGGTCAAGGTTTGGGACAAATACCGAAAGGTTGTGGGTCGTCGATCTAGTTGGATCGTGATCATCGGTTCAAGAGGAATCTGGACCGTTGATCTCTTAAGGGGGCGATTTCGTCATTTCAGGGTCCGGGAGATCGAAGGACCTAGAATCTTCTATAGCCAGAATCATGAAATCGTGAATTACGAAATCTTGAAAACTGGACTGTGGTCATGTGTATATTTCAGCATTTCAGGATCTGGGAGTTTGAAGGAACTAGAATCTTTCTGCCGAAATCGCGAAATCGCGGAATCGTGAATCGCGAAAACCCAAAAGCATTTAGAGGAATAGCACCAGGTCACAGGACCAGTCGTATGAAAATCAACTTAAGGGAGGATTTGTGGAGTTAGGCCCTATTTCGGGTTTCGACATTTCGAAAGACAGAGAACAAGAGGAATTCTTACATCGTGATTCCCTGAATCGCGAAAAGTGTGTTGGTTCAGAACAGAGAAGAACATTGAAAGCTAAGCGCGTGCATAGGTTTTCTCAAAGCCTATGCTAGGGAATTAAAGGGACCTATGTATTCATTCAAGGGGTTCCAACAGGAGTCTAAAGAGCCATTTTGGCTCAGAAGAAGATTGATCTAGAGACAGGGAGGTCGCAAAACCCTGCTGAGGTAGGGCGTCTGCATCATATATCACTCTAATGTAATTCTAAATACATATCTCTCATGCTACCCCTATGACCATCTTTCCCCTTGGAACCATGCCTCTATTATCTTTCTCCAAGTATTTACCTTTGCATCTCATAAATATCTCCTCCTGGAATCATGGGAAGTAGGATGAATCCCCCTGTGGGTATGTCTCCCCCTATCTTCTGTATAATATGAACAATATGCTACCACTACAATTTGCTTCTACTGCAAATGCTACTGCTCAACCTGAACATAGATCAATGACTCAAGAATTATCTACTCTTCCTATGATGATCCTTGGACCTATCCATGCATCAAACTCGTGCCATACCATACACCATGAAGCAAACAAATATGTCAAGAATGAATAGAATCATGAACAAAACATCAACCATGTTCATATTGTGCCATATTGTGTGCCAACCATGCACAATCACCCATGTACATCAATACCATACAATATACCATAAGATATCATCAATGGAGTGTATCAACCATATGACTCTACCAACATGCCAATCATGTGACTCAAACAAGTGTCATATCATTCATGATATGCCTCTACCAACATGCCAACCATGTGCCTCAAACCATGTATCTCAACCATCAATATATCAATCAAGAATCATAACAAGTGTCTAAACTATATCATCCAATAGATTATGTATCAAAGCAAGTGCATCAACCATGCACCAAACCTCAACAAGATAAAATATAATCAATATGTTCTCTCATAAATGTATGACATATCAACCATAAACCATGTTCCAATCATACTGCTAGCAGGTGCCTCGAACAATGTACCAAAAGTTTACCAATCACGCATCAACTATATATCAAGCTATGTCTCATCAATGATGTACAACATAACCACCCCATGAACTCATCAACTACATATCCCAATATGTAGCTCAACCACATGCCAAATGCATGCACTGAGACATCCAATAAATATGTCTCTAACAAGATATATCAATGGAACTCATATATGTGCCATCCATGTACCATAACAGATCTGCCTCAAACACCATTCACTACAACAAATACTAATCATCCAAAGATAAATGTACTAGAAGTGTGCCTCAATCGATCAATGACATCTCTAGCTAGCATCATCATGATATATCTCATAACCAAAGTTCCATAACTTCACTATCACAACCAACATTGTTCCTCAACAGAAAAAGGCTCAATCCATACTCTACAGTTAGTATAATGCATCAAGGATAGACTTTCAACACTCAACCATATGTCATCACCATACATACATCAATTATATATGCCAACATTTAATCATGAAAACCTATAAAAAACCATGTCAGAACCTACAACAAACCATGTCAGACCCTGCAACACAGAGTTATACTATCACACCAAGCTGCAAATTGTTTACATAGCCTACTTTCCAAGGCTTTTACCATAGGTAGGTGGCCTACTCTACAGATAACTTGCGTATGTACGCGACCTATATATAGATCATCTTGAGTATGTATGTGACTGCTATCAATGTAAATCGTGTATTCTTTAGAAGAAGTCAAGCATGAGCTTGCCTTAGGGATTCCATTATGTTCTGATTGTTTAGTCTTCTTCACCCACTTCTGAAGGCATCCCATATTCTCGGAACCTGAGCTCTAAGCTTCCATCTTTCCAAAATTTTCTTCCTTCTAGCCTCATGTGTTCTTCTAGTCATACTATATGAAACAATTCTCATGGATTGTCTTCTTGTGTTCCAACAATCCTAGGATTTGTGGTCAAATCCACTACAACTGTAGCATCTCATGGTGTGACAATGAGTAGCAATGTGTCCCACTTGATTACATCTCCAACACCTTAGGGTGTTATGAAACATTCCATTATATTTCCTTGAATAATGTCTGCAATCCAAATATTTGTGACCATATTCATTACAAGAATAGCAGTGACCATAAAAAACATTTTCATACCTTTTCTTTGGTGTCCATCTTGAAGGTGTGTCTCTTTTAAATTTTCTTTGAGGTGTAAAGATGGCTTCTTAATGTCTTCCTTGCTTTGTTCTTTTGAAAGTCTCCTTTCTTTGTGTAGATGGTTGGCTTGCAACATTATTTCCATGTTTTGAGAATGAGGGACTTACCTCATGCTTCTTTGAGGTACTTGCTTCAAAATGTATAGCTTATGTGTTGTATCCAAGACCTGATTTATCATTTGGTGATCTTTGACTATCCAACATTTCATTCAAGATTGTTGAGATATTCAAGAATTTGTTTGACTTCTCTACTTTCTTTCTAAGATCAACAACTTTACCTTCCAAATTATGACATGACTCTTCCTTTTCATTTACTTGATTCTTTAATAGTTCCTCTACCCTTTTGGCTTCTTCAATTTGGGTCTTGAGATGGATATTAACTTAAAGAATTTTTCTAATATCATCATCTACCTTATTATTTTCTTATATTTCATTCTTTAGTCTTTTTATCTCTTCTTCTATTTCTTCTAATTGAGTCCTTTTACTTTCTTCTTATTCTTTGAGCATTTCCTTTATTTTCAAAATATTCTTTTCATTCTTTTCAAGAAACCTTTTAGTGTTCTCAGAAATATAGCTATAGTCTATATAACTATGGTCATAGTTATATTCATATAGACCCCAGTCAATTTTTTTTTTAATATTTGAAAGTTCTTCTTCTACTTCTTCCATGGGATAACTGTCAAGTGATTCTACACAAACTATTTCTAGATTTTCTTATTCACTTGTAGAGAAACATCCAACATCATCACATTTAGAATTATTGCAATCAGGGGATATTGAAGAATCTTTACCTTCATTGTTCTTGATGGAGTTGTATTTAGTGTCTTCCTTTTTTCCTTGGTATGTCTTCTCTATATTTAGCCATAGATCCTTGCTGGAAGTGCATTTTCCCATGATTTATTTGATAGAACTTGAGAGTCGATTGAAAAACATTTTGAGAGCCAATGCATAATTCTTCTTTTATTCCTTTTGAAATGAAAACTTTGAACTATTCTTCAAGGGAATTGATCCACCAATAGTTGCTTTCCAAACACCTCCTCCTTTTTCTTTCAAATACTCTTTCATTTCTATTCTCCATACTGAATAATTTTTCTCATCGAGGATTGGAACTTCATCATCCATTTGTGTGTCCATGGATCTCCTTCAAGCTTATTAAGGATTATAGTGAAGGCCTTCTATGATACCAATTGTTGGACACTCTGATCACACTGAGCGGGGGGGGTGAATCAGTGTAAGGCTCTTTTTCACTTCCTTTCACAAAAACTCCTTAGTTAGCAATCATCATTTACTAAAAACTTATTACTTTCATTTAAAACCATTTGTATGTAAACATATATCAACAACAGATATCATCAATAAGACATAACCACAAAGAACACAAGGAATACAAGATGTATCTACATTTTTTCTATTTATGATGCACTACAATCATTGGGGTTTTATCAACAACAATTGAATAGAGTATCAAATCCACAAGAGCACCAACTCTGCAATGCAAGACTCAAATTACACAACTCAACACCAACTGAGAAGATGATTCAATCCTCAATAGATACAAATATGTCAACAAGTACACAAACTGTTAGTAGTGCAACACGCATATGTACATGCCCTACCAATAGTGCAACCCGTGTATGTACACGGTATGGTTCAGACAAGCCTGTTTATGCCTCCTCAAAACTAGGTTTTTTCTCTCCCCTTGAAAACTCAAATCTTCTGCAGTCTCTGCCACATCCACTTCTTCCTTTCACTGTCCCATATGTACCATAACCAATCACAACACATCTATGTTGTCCAACAACTTACTCATTCTCCTCAACCATATAATATGAATGCTACTTAATCATGTATAAGTAAGAAGTATATTATGGCAACCATATCAGTACAAAAACATAAGAGTGTTTCTCACTCAGTCAATCAAATAACATAAACCATATTACAACAACCATGCCAAGAATTCCCTAAGAATTCACCATACCATAAGAAAAAGTATCCATCAAAACAATCATGTAACTATACCAAAACTTCTATGGAATATCTGAGCCCATAGAATGTCGATATGGAATTTTCTTTAGACTTTAGGAACCTAGCACCACCTCTCACTCAAGTCTCCGTGACTCTTTCCAACTGTACGCCCTCTGATCTCCTTCAGCCCACATGTGTACGTGTCTTGCCTCACTGTAGCTCATGTATGTACACACTCTGTCACATTGTAGCCCACATACTCCTTAGGAAACTAGGGTTTCTGAACATCCGAAACTTTTTTCGCCAAGATCTAAGAATTACAAAAACTTTGATGCGGCCATGAGTACCTGCAATGACTCTCTCACTCAGAATAGATCATCAATATATTCTCAAGAGATGCTTTTACAAGAGACCCTTTCTCTCTTATTTATACTCTCCAAGTATCCTCCTTTAGAAGCATCCACTTAGCCACTTTTTGCACATATCCACTTTATCCACTTAACCACTTTGTCCACATAGCCACCTTTGTCCAACTTTAACCACTTTTTCTAAAAGGCCACTTGTCCACTTAACACACTTTCCTTATTTTGGGGTTAATCCACTTATAACCACTTTCCATAATTAGTAAGTTATCCATTATATTTATTATTTAAATAATCCTCTTTGACTTATAGTACACTCATCACTTCACTTCATCATTTAAATAATTTCTTCTTTGTAAACACTTTAACTACTTTGACCTTTTGGGGCTTCTAGACAACACATGAGGGTCCTCTAGCTTCACAAGGCCATAACTCTCAAACTGCAAGGAGTTATATGACGTTTTTCATACCACCGGAAATGACATGATAAGAAATATCCATCTAGGATAGTTTCACTGACAAATTCACTGATCTTTATCTCATTATTCGATAATTAAGCTTGGGTTCTATAGCCATACATCTAGGAGAACTCAACTGCAAGGTGTCTTCCCATGAGGGATTTCACCATAAGGGGACCACTTTGGAATTCATCCATTTGTACTTCCTATCAACCATGACAATACAATAATGAGTCATCTTTACATCAATCCAACTGGAATAACCCATGACAACAGATCTCTATGACATTGTCCCTTTGTCATTGATTCCATGCATGACCACATGATCCAATGATCAATACATTAATGCATCAATCGATCTATGCATCGTATATCAATGACAACACATCGATCCATCTTCATCTATGCATCAATCCATCTATTCATCATATATCAATGACAACACATTGATCCATATTCATCTACCCAAGACATCATTTAGGCATCATATTTCACTGACAACACATTGATTCATCTTCATCTATGCATGAAATCATCTATGCATCATATATAACTAACAACACATTGATCCATCTTCTTCTATGCATTACATCATATAGCTATGACAAGACATTGTTTGTTTGACATCAATGACAACATGATCCAACAATTTCTTCATTTGTGTAGAATTCCACGCGATAATTCACTAAAATGCATGCCTAGGTATTTACATGCCTACAATTTTGGTGATTCAAGCTTATTAGGATGTCTTAGATAATTTTTCACCTGTCTACATATTTAGATTTTCATTTTCTAACATAAAAGTGGTTGTTGCGTAAAAGAGGTAAATTCTACCTTGTAAATTGCAAGACCAAAACAATAGAAAGTGACCTAATGGAAGTGCATGCCCATGCTTCTATATAGCTATGAATTTAGTTAACTATTTTTTCTACATGGAAAGTCTTACCACAAGCCTGTGGGAAGAGTTATATATGCTACAACTCTACCCACACGTATGTGGGAAGATATGTGGAAACTCTTCCCATAGGCCTTTGGGAAGAGATGTGGAAACTCTACCCATAGGATGGTGGGAAGAGTTGTAGATGTTTCAACTCTACCCACATTCCTGTGGGAAGAGACATGGAAACTTTTCCCATAGGCCTGTGGGTAGGTATGTGTAAACTCTACCCACATGACTCTGGGAAGAGTTGTATATGAGACAACTCTAGCCACAGGCCTGTTAGCAGATATGTGGTAACTCTACCCACAGGAATGTCGGTAGAGATGCGATAATTATGGATACCCAGGATGACTTCCCACATCTAAATCTATTTTGGGTGGAAACAATTCAAGTTTATTTCCAATAATCACAAAGCTCCTCAAGTTGGGTTATGTACAAAATATGTATGACCATAAACAATGAATATGATTGGTTATCCACTTTTCAAAATACAATTTCTCCATGGGAAACATATGTAATCTTTCCATAGCTAGTATTTTAAACTAATGAATTCTAGATAATAAAGTTTAAGTCATCCTTTGGGAGGCGCATGACAAAGAGAGTGGAGGGAATTATGGTGGAACATAAAATACTAGGTTGAAGTTTCTCTATGTTTTATTGTGGTACTTGACACTATGTTAAGATGTCATGGAATATGCAAAGAATTGTGACAAGTGTCAACTAGTTGTCCACCCTTATGACAATAATGATATTCCATTGCAACCCATGGTTATAGTGTGGATTTTATTAGTAAATAAGACTAAACAAATTAGATCGAAACAACAAACAAATATACAAGGTAATAAAATTTGGATATCTTTTTAGTTTGAAGTGAACACCCCACATATCCAGAGAAAATCTAACTTGGCACCATTGCACTAACCTTGTCCTTCAACAAATTTATTACAAATAACCAAATGATATTTACAAGTTTTCCCACAATACTTTGAGTAGTATTCCCAAAATTCTACTTACAGGTTTTTTTAATGTGATCTTTTGAGTAGAATTGATGGATGTTTCTACTAAACACAAATACATCACTTAAATCATTGAAAGAATTCTCATAAATTTTCATATAGCATGACAACTCTTCCCACGGTCTTGTTGGTAGATTTTTCATGCTACAACTCTACCAACACACATGTGGGAAGAGTTGCTAGCTAGAAACTTTGTCCACATGACTATGGGAACAATTGTACCATGGAAGCTCTTCCAACGTGCCTATGGGTAGAGTTGTATACATGGAAACTCTACCCACAATTCTATGGAAAGCATTGTATCATCCATAAATCTACCCATAGGATTGTGGGAAGAGTTCTAGCATCTACAACTCTGCCAATTGTCTTGTGGGAAAAATGTTATCAAGATCCCATGAGAAAAACATGAAATGTTTATAAAAGAAACATCTTTGTGCTCCATTTTTTTATTCCAACACTTATTATCTACTTCCATCGATATTTATTCAAGAAGAGTAGTGGTAAGATCCACTTAACCACATATTCTAACATGAGTTGCTTGTACAACCACATCACATGTAGGGTAGTTGTTAGTTTCATTTCCATTGCAAAGACTCATAGAAATCATCAAAGAAAAAAAATACATATGATTGAATAGTAATTAAATAATTAAATAGACATATCGACATGTACAAGACTCTCAAAAGATTAAAGTGGAACACCTAAATGAGCTTCTCCTATTTTTGAGAATAATTTATTCTCTACTGAACAAGGCCAACCACATGAAGGTGGAATATCATTTGGCTTCCTCCCTCCTCCCGCATCACTCTCAATTCCACATACCCATTATATCTACTAGAAAATAATTGAAAGTGGCATAGTATGATTTATGCATAGAAAGTAGCAACACAAAATTTAAAGGTAAATGAAAGAAATAATGTGTGGAGCTATGTGGTTTTTTACATACAAAACCTATAGCATACATCCATAAGAAGGTAGCAACAAACAATGTATATTAATATATTTTATCATCAAAATATGTCTCTATTATAAAAAAATTTGATCATAATATATACACTCACTAATTTTTCTTTTTTCTTTAGTTTTCATAAATCTATTGATTGGCTCATCCATGTCTAGATCCACTTTAGTTGTTGTGTCCTCTCTTGGTGTTGATTCAATATGCATGCTTTGATGCATTGTACGTCTAGTCAGGTACTCTCCATGGCATATAGGTTGTTCTCTAGAGACCTCAACTATAATAACAAAAGGGTTGAATTTATATAGTTAGTTATTATTCACAGAAGTAGTTCATTAATGAAAATATCATTACAATGTTCTTTACCATGTTGAGTAGTTAAGACTATTGGTTCGACCGCTATGTCTTCCCACTCTTTCAAATCATTCTCATCTACATGATCTGCCATCAAAATAAGAAAAGTTATAAGTACACCATCTGCAAGTAAATATTAATAATTTTATTAATCCATAATTATGATCTTTTATCCATAATATCATCATGGCCGATTTGCACACCCACCATCATCGGGCTACATACCACCATCATTAGGACACACTCCACCATCATGTCCAGGATTCACACCACCATCATCATAATGCACTCTAATGTCATGGGTTTGCTTTCCACTGATGGCCTCATTATTGTTGTTTCTCTCTTGCTTAAAATAGAAAGACGCATTCATTTATGGGTGAAATCAATCATGAATATATTTTACAAGTAATAAACAATTAAAGTCCATTGATTTTACTTGCAATGTTATTTAAAGGGGTAGATTGTGTTTACACCATGCTTTGTCAGTGTTCAACCATGCCTTGAAAACCGCACCTAAAACCACACTAGAGGTCTTCCTTTGTGTTTGTAGTTTTGAAATGATCCCCCCACATTGCACAAGATCTCAAATTTGGCTTATTTGATGCAATTAAATAAAATTTGGATGATGATAGGAATTATATGGTTTAATTATTTGGTACTTACACTTTTTTATTTTAGTTTCACGTAACCACACTAACCAAGTTTGTGTTTCCCATGTTTTTCTAGTATTTCCTTGGTTTCTTTTGATGTGTCTAGGAGCCTAGAAAAAAAATCCAATAGTTTGTATATCACAATATTTATATAGAACTAACAGAAATTCAACATATTAAACTAAAAATATGATATGTCTTATTGGTTTAGGTAGCATATTTCCTTCTTTTCTAATTGTGTTCTTGTTGGAAATATAACTGAGAGGGGGTGGGGGGGGTGAATCAGTTATGTATATAAGCTTGAAACTTTTCCTTTCATTTTATGTTCTAGATTATTATTTAATGTGTTGATGATAAATTAACATCCATAGATATAAAATATTTGATCAATCAGATCGAATACACAGAGACACTGATTATCATGAGGAAGCCCATAAGGGTGAAAACCTCTTCTTCTTAGGATGTCAATCAAGATCCAAATTTCATGCACATCACAGTCTTTGAGCTCCAACTCAAATATGAGGCTACAACCTCTCATAACAAGATACAACTTGTAGAGAGCACCAACTCTCATATTTCTCTAGCACCAACTAGCTAGAAGAACCAACTCCCAGGTTTCTCTAGCACCCACTAGATGGAAGCACCAACTCCCAGAATATCTTCTAGCACCAACTAGAATTTAGAGGATTGCAATCCTCCCTAGCACCACCCTACCACCCTGAATGAATCTTAGAAAAATTTACTTACTTGATCTGTCTCTGATATGGTATGTTACAACTCCTTGTCTCCTCTGACTTCTTCAACTTCTATACTATGTTTTTCTTCTACATCGTTCAACTTCTATGCTCTGCTCTTTTTCCTCCTGCGCTCAACACCTCTATTGTTCATATTCTCTTCTTCCTTTTATACTCTGTGCTTCCTCTGCATACTCTTTACTACGCCACATATCTCCCCTTCAGATTATGCACTATGTCTCATCCTGCCCACATGCATCACTATCGAAAAAGCACGATATATTTTATGTTCTGCATGTATTTCTTACCTTGAGTTGTTTTCCTAATCATCATTCAAACTCTTCATCTTCCCCAGTGGTTATACTAAATTTGTTCATCATTAGCGGGTGTTATCCTGAGATTTTATGGCTTCTCTAGCAGTCATGCCTCTTCGTATTCTTTGGTACTTACAGTCACTTGTTTTTTTCTTCTTTGGCTTCTAAGCCCCTTCCTTCACATGACCACCGGCGGTGACCAAACGCCTATTCAAAAGGAACTTCCTGATCTTGGTCTAGTGAGTGCTAGCTCTGTTTCTTGATATGATGTTGGGTGAATATCTCATGTGACCACGTGATTGCAGGCGCGTCCAAAGGTTGTTTGAAGGAAACCCTCTTTTCTCCCCGCAATTCACTATAGGTCTCCACGAGTCCTTTCTCCAAAACCGTGGTTTCGATTGCGACCCACCTTCAACATTTTAAATTTTGCCCACCTTC
>WSFP011462906.1:0-18677 GCA_009831015.1 Picea engelmannii
TAGCCACCTTTGTCCAACTTTAGCCACTTTGTCTACAAGGCCACTTGTCCACTTAACCCACTTTCCTTATTTTGGGGTTAACCCACTTATAATCACTTTCCATAATTAGTAAGTTCTCAATTAACTTTATTATCTAAATAATCCTCTTTGACTTATAATACACTCATCACTTCACTTCATTATTTAAATAAAAAAAAATTTGTAAACACTTTGACTACTTTGACCTTTTGGGGATTCTAGACAACACACGAGGGTCCTCCAACTTCACAAGGCCATAAATCTCAAACCCTGAGGAGTTATGTGACGTTCCACATACCACCAAAAATGGCATGAAAAGCACTATCCATCTAGAATAGTTTCACTCACAAATTCACTGATATTTATCTCATTATTCCATAAATAAGCTTGACTTATCTAACCATACTTCTAGGATAACTCAACCACAAAGCATCTTCCTGTGAGGTATTTCACCATAAGGGGACCACTTTGGAGTTCATCAATTTTTACTTCCTATCAACCATCACAAGACAATAATGAGTCATCTTTACATCAATCCAACTGGAATAACCCATGACAACACATCACTATGACATTGTCCCTTTGTATTTGATTCCATGCATGACCACATGATCCAATGATCAATACATTAATGAATCGATCCATCTATGCATCATATATAAATGACAACACATCGATCCATCTTCATCTATGCATCAATCCATCTATGCATCATATATCACTGACACCACATTGATTGATCTTCATCTATGAAAGACATCATCTATGCATCATATTCCACTGAAAACACATTGATCCATATTCATCTATGCATGACATCATATATGCATCATATATCACTGAAAACACATTGATCCATCTTCATCTATGTATGAGATCATTTAACTATCACAAGACATTGTTCCTTTGACATCAATCCTTTGACATCAATGACAACATGATCCAACAATATCCCCCTTTGGCATTGATGGCAATACCAACATTGATGTCAAAACCAATCATTGATGGCAGCATGTAGACATGGCATTTCTCTACATCAATATTCATATCAATCAAATTAATGTGATTATCTCTCCCCCTTTGGCATCAATAGAAAAGGGTAGTTCTCTCCTTAGGGATGTTCCCCCTACCTGAACTCTCCTTGGGGTTGCTCCCCTTGTCTGGATGCCTTTGATATTCTTATAAATAATATCTTCCCTTTTGAGCAAGAGATATTGATGCAAGAGCATCGCTCCATGTCAGCAGTGTGCCAACCAGCCAACACATCCAGCATGCATTTAATGAAGAAAGGGAGAGGTGCAGCCCTATCAATTTTGAAATTCAAAATTTCAATAAATGTTGTAAGGCTTTTAATGCCAGACCACACCTTTGTACAGGTAGTGGTTGAGGTTTCCTTTAATGGTTGCCTACAGCAATCCCGGGACGTAGTCAGGACTGGGCATCCATTTATGTAATATAGCCGTAAGAGCCACTCTGTGATAGGGATAGCTCAGAGACGGTGGTTGAGGATAAGCTCATGGGAGCCCTCCTTTTTTTAATTAAGAAATTATAGTAGAGAGATAGGAGGAGAGACTAGAGAAGAGAGGTCTTGAGAGAGAGCTGAGACTTGTTATAGTCCAGTCTTTGTAAACATTTGTATAGACATACATATTAATAGAAAAGCAGTTTTTCCTGCATACTGTGTGTTTGATGTTTACATGTTTTTATGCATTTCATGTTTAAATGCATAACCGGTGAATTATTTCATAAGTTTCAATTTCGTCCCATCTTGGAGTTTCTGAGTGCAAGGAGTGCACATAGTCCGCAAGTTGTGCGTTGATAGAGGTGACACAACCTCAGGAAATATTAAGAGGGATAGTGTTGAACCTTCATCAGCAGAGGTGCAAGGAGTGCACAGGAAGGAACTCTATCTCGAGTTCAAGGAAGACAGAACTATTGAAGATTCTGTAGAGCTCTGCCAAGAGGGCATCGAGCGAGTGCATAGAGTGCACTAGGGAACTCTATTTCGAGTTCTGAGAAAAGAGAAGTGTCAAAGAGAAGACACACATAGGGTTATTGAATACTCTGTAGGCTCTGCAAGGTGTGCATCAAGAAGGAGAACGCTACGTGGGCGTAAGGAGTTTTATTTTCAAGAAAACTTCTCGAATTTGAGTTATTTGAGATTCTTGAACACAAAGTGTGTGCAGGAGTAAATCTCCGAGAGAACGAATCTCAGGAGGGACAACATTCCTAGAACATAGGTGAGATCCAAAGGAATTGAGCTCGCAGGGGAAGAGAACGTTGAGGCCTTTGAAACTTCAGAAAATATTCCAAGGAGAAGGAATAATTTGTCAAGCTCATGAGGGAGCACAACTGCCATCAGATCTTGTGCAAAGAACCGATAGTCATTGGATCCAGAGGAAGGCACATAGATTTTCCCTCTGGGAGGTCGCACAGGGAAGAAATTGAAACGAACGATGGAGACACTTCGTAGAGAAGTGCCGAAATCCTGAGAGCCATAGGGTCACACCAAGTTGTGAGGGATTTAAGCCTTTAGAAGCACCCCAGAAGAGGAGTTGTATGGATGATGGAGACACTCCATAGAGAAGTGATGAAATCACGTGGACCGTTGGATGAGAATCATCAGGTGTCATTGATCTCGCGCTTGAATTTCACTATTTCGGAGTTCTGGGTTTGGAGTGGCAAGTTATTTTAGAGTCATTGCATCGTGAACTCTCGGTTTGCGAAATCGCACCAGCCGTCAGATATGGAGTATAGTGGCCTGAGATCCACTGGATCAAGGATATGTGCACGGGGTTTAGTCCTTGGGAGGTGCACAGGAAAAATGATCTGGGTCATCAGATCTAGCACCAAGAACCGATATTTGTTGGATCCGGAATAAGGTGCGAGGGGTTTAATCCCTGGGAAGCCACACAGAAGGGTAGAACGGATGACAAAAACTTCGAGGGAGAAGTTTCGAATTGCCGCGAGCCATCAGATCCAGAAAAGGTGCGTGAGGTTTAAAGCTCGTAACAACAGAAGGAAGAGGACTCATCAAGTCCCGAAAGCATTAGGACCATCCATTTTGGAGGACATGTGTCAAAGATCTAATACCATCAAGGATTTGGAAACTGGGATTTTGAGGAGAAGAAGTCGTGAGACAAGAAGTCCCAGCTCATGAAATTGTGAAACGACCGACAACGTTCATCAAGGAGGATAGGTGGCGAGTGGTCAAGGTTCGAGAAAAGTATTGAAAGGTTGTGGGTCATTGATCCAGTTGGATCGTGATCATTTATTTAAGAGGAATCTAGACCATTGATCTCTCAAGGGGGAGATTTCGGCATTTTGGGGTCCGGGAGATCGAAGGACCTAGAATCATCTACTGCCAGAATTGTGAAATCGCGAATTACAAAATCTCGAAAAGTGGACCGTGGTCATGGGTAGATTTCGGCATTTTGGGATCCAGGAGTTTGAAGGACCTAGAATCATTGTAGCTGGAATCGCGAAAAATCAAAAGCGTTTGGAGGAATAACACCAGGTCACAGGACCGGTCGTATGAAAATCGACTTAAGGGAGGAGTTGTGGAGTTAGGCCCTATTTTGGGTTTCATCATTTCGAAAGACAGAGAACAGGAGGAATGCTTGCATCGCGATTCCCCGAATCACGAAAAGTGTGTTGGTTCAGAACAGAGAAGAGCGCTGAAAGCTAAGCACGTGCATAGGTTTTCTCAAAGCATGTGTCAGGGAAATAAAGCGACCTGTGGATTCATTCAAGGGGTTACAGCAGGAGTCCAAAGAGCCATTTCAGCTCAGAAGAAGATCGATCCAGAGACTGGGAGGTCGCAGAACCCTGCTGAGGTAGGGGGTCTGCATCAAGTGGTATCAGAGCCTGGACTTCGTCTATATATTTTATATGAAGAGGATTGAAGAGATTGTTGCAGAACGTAGCAAAAAATAGATAGTCCGATGGACTGTAGGAGATACTGGAAATGCTCTCAGTTGCATAGTAACAACAACAGAAGATTCAAAGGGAAGAAGATGGCTACTGAAGTCCATAAGCATGATCAAAGAGAGGACCATCAACAGATGAAGAGCAAGGTTGATATGGATAAAGAACTCGCTGTTATAAGAGTGAGGATGGAGGAGCTTGCATTTCGAATGCAACAAAGTGCAATAACATGATGGGTGTATGAATGGCCCTTGAAAATGAAGGTGAAGTGGCCAGTCAAGGAGTTGTTGACCAGAAGACAACAAAGGTTGTTGATAATATGGCTGAGGTATGCTGAAAGCCTCAGTGACATAGAGATGATTTGCATATGTGAGCCAAAAGTTGGAGAAACCCTCAGTGATGAGGAAGAGAGATCAGTTTCAGATCTCATAAACTGTCAGGAGGGCAGAGATGAATTTTCAAATTGCCAGGTGGGAAATGAAATGAGATCATTGGAGGATATCATAGACTTTCGGGAGGACAGCAGTGGAAATTCATATTGCCAGGAGGGAAATGGTATGAGATTAGCTGAAGATCTCATAAACTGCCAGGTGGACAGGGCAAAAATCCAATATTGCCAAGTGGGAAAGGGAGAGCAGATGAGACTGTCTGAAAGTCTCATGAACTCAAGGATGAGTTCAGGTCAGCAAGGAGTGCTAATGGATATGGGATCGATTGATCTCATAAACTGCCAGGTGGGCAGAAGTGAACTTTCGAGTTTCTAGGTGGGTAATGGGAAGAGATCAGCAGAAGGTCTTGCATACTGCCAAGGGGGCAGTGGTGAAAGTTCATATTTCCAAGTGGGCAATGAGATGGGACCAGTCGGTCTCATACACTGCCAGGTGGGAAGTAGAAAATTCCCAGGATGCCAAGTGGGCAAGGGGGAAAAGATGAGGCGATGTGAAATTCTCATGAACTCAGAGGAGAGTTCAGATAAGGAAGGAGTGTTGATGAAGGAAGGTCAGAAATACATTATGATCATTGGGGGAATTGAAGTATTCCTACCAAGCAGCCCAGTTGAGGCCAGAGTATGTGTTGCAGAAGAAACAATAGAAGAAGGACAACCAACAGTGACTGTCATAGAGGGAGAGGAGGGGCAGACACTAATGTTTTCCCCAACAAAAGAGGACCATGCAAATAAGATGCTCACTCCATGGGAAATGGAGTTAGAGATGCTGGAGGATTGCTTGAACAATCTAGAGCCAGTATATGGCTGCCATGAGGAGACAGTCATGCAGATGTTAGCAGAGGATCATTCTGAGGAATCGCTCAGAATTTTCATCCAAGGAGTTGAATAGATGATAACTGCAGTGTCGAGGCATGCAAGAGAAGATGAAGGAGAATTCTAGTCTGAGGAGCAGCTGGAGGACGCTGGAATTCAACCAACACAAGGGGAAATGGCAGAAGTGAATCTGTCAGACAAGGTGACTGAAAAGTAAGTCAGTCAAGAAAATAAGACTACAGAGCTAAATTTTGCAGCAAGATGGCAAGTTGAGGCCACAGAGGAAAAAGATGGCATGGGAGACCTAGTTGATCGACCCATTTATCAGGAAGAATTGCAACTAAGGAGATTACATAAGGAGACCCAACCACTGGAGCATCTGGACGAGGTAATTGAAGAAATCATAAGTATGATGTCGAGTTCAGCAGCAGAGACTCCCAACAACGAGAAACTGAGCAGAAGGGAGCCTTCAAGAGTAGCAGGGCAGCAACAACAACAACAACAAAGCAGAGGAGCAGATGGACAGCTCCAAGGGAAAGTTTGGGATCCAGGTGGATTTCAATACTGGAGAAGAGGAACTCATGATCAAGAGACCATGATTTTTCCACCTGAGGAGTATGATATAGGAGCATCGCTCCATGTCAACAGTGTGCCAGCCAGCCAGGACATCCAACATGCATTTAATGAAGAAAGGGAGAGGCACAACCCTCTCAATTTTGAAATTCGAAATTTCAATAAATGTTGTAAGGATTTTAATGCCAGACCATGCCTTTGTATAGGTAGTGGTTGAGGTTTACTTTAATGGTTGCCTGCAGAAAGCCCAGGACATAGTCAAGACTAGGAATCCATTTATGTAATGTAGCCATAGGAGCCGCTCTGTGATAGCAATAACTCAAAGACAGTGGTTGAGGATAAGCTTATGGGAGCCCTCATTTTTGTAATTAAGAAATTAGAATAGAGAGATAGGAGGAGAGACCAGAGCAGAGAGGTCTCGAGAGCAATCTGAGACTTGTTACAGTCCAATCATTGTAAACATTTATATAGACATACATATTAAGAGAAAAGAAGTTTTTCCTGCATACTGTGTGTTTGATGTTTACATGTTTTTATGCATTTCATGTTTAAATGCATAACTGGTGAAGTATTTCATAAGTTTCAATTTTGTCCCATCTTGGAGTTTCTGAGTGCAAGGAGTGCACATAGTCTGCAAGGTGTGCATTGACAGAGGTGAAACAACCTCAGGAAATCTCAAGAGGGATAGTGTTGAACCTTCATCAGCAAAGGTGCAAGGAGTGCACAGGAAGGAACTCTGTCTTGAGTTCAGGGAAGACAAAACTATTGAAGGTTCTATAGAGCTCTGCCAAGAGGGAATTGAGCGAGTGCATAGAGTGCACTACAGAATTCTATTTGGAGTTCTGAGAAAAGAGAACTGTCAAAGAGAAGACACACACAGGGTTTTTGAATACTCTGTAGGCTCTGCAAGGTCTGCATCAAGCAAGAGAACGCCAGGTGGGCGTAAGGAGTTTTATTTTCAAGAAAACTTCTCGAATATGAGTTATTCAAGATCCTTGAATGCAAAGTGTGTGCATAAGTAAATATTCGATAGAACAAATCTCGGGAGGGATAGTGTTCCTAGAACACAGGCGAGATCCAAAGGAATTGAGCTCACAGAGGAAGCGAAGGTCGAGGCCTTTGAAACTTCGAAAAATATTCCAAGGGGAAGGAATAAGTTCTCAATCTCAAGAGGGAGCACAACTATTGTCATATCTTGTGCAAAGAACTGATATTCATCGGATCCAGAGGAACGCACACAGATTTTAACCTCTGGGAGGTCGCATAGGACAACAGTTGAAAGGAATGGTGGAGACACTTCATGGAGAAGTGACGAAATCCTGAGATCCATAGGGTCATAACATGTTGCAAGGGATTTAAGCCTTTAGAAGCACCCCAGAAGAGGAGCTGTATGGATGGTGGAGACACTCCATAGAGAAGTGTCAAAACCACGTGGATCATTGGATGAGAATCATCAGGGGCCGTTGATCTCGCGCTCGAATTTCACTATTTCGAAGTTCAGGGTTTGATGTGGCAAGTGATTTTGGAGTCACTGCATCTTGAACTCCCGGTTCGTGAAATCGCTCCAGTCGTCGAATCTGGAGAGCTGTGGCCTGGGAGACACTGGATCAAGGATATGTGCACGGGGTTTAGTCCCTGGGAGGTGCACAAGAAAAAGGATCTGGGCTGTCAGATCTAGCACCAAGGACCGATAGCCATCAGATCCAGAAGAAGGTGCGAGGGGTTTAATCCCTGGGAAGCCACACAGAAGGGTAGAATGGATGGTAGAAACTTCGAGGGAGAAGTGTCGAATTGTCGTGAGCCATCGGATCTAGAAAAGGTGCGAGAGGTTAAAACCTCATAACAGCAGAAGGAAGAGGACTCGTCAAGTCCTGAAAGCATCAGGAACGTCCATTTTGGAGGATAGGTGTCAAATATCCAAGCCCATCATGGATTTGGACACTGAGAGGTCGAGGAGAAGGAGTCATGAGACACGAAGTCCCGACTCACGAAATTGTGAAACGACCGACAACGTTCATCAAGGAGGACACGTGGCGAGTGGTCAAGGTTTGGGACAAATACCGAAAGGTTGTGGGTCGTCGATCTAGTTGGATCGTGATCATCGGTTCAAGAGGAATCTGGACCGTTGATCTCTTAAGGGGGCGATTTCGTCATTTCAGGGTCCGGGAGATCGAAGGACCTAGAATCTTCTATAGCCAGAATCATGAAATCGTGAATTACGAAATCTTGAAAACTGGACTGTGGTCATGTGTATATTTCAGCATTTCAGGATCTGGGAGTTTGAAGGAACTAGAATCTTTCTGCCGAAATCGCGAAATCGCGGAATCGTGAATCGCGAAAACCCAAAAGCATTTAGAGGAATAGCACCAGGTCACAGGACCAGTCGTATGAAAATCAACTTAAGGGAGGATTTGTGGAGTTAGGCCCTATTTCGGGTTTCGACATTTCGAAAGACAGAGAACAAGAGGAATTCTTACATCGTGATTCCCTGAATCGCGAAAAGTGTGTTGGTTCAGAACAGAGAAGAACATTGAAAGCTAAGCGCGTGCATAGGTTTTCTCAAAGCCTATGCTAGGGAATTAAAGGGACCTATGTATTCATTCAAGGGGTTCCAACAGGAGTCTGAAGAGCCATTTCGGCTCAGAAGAAGATTGATCTAGAGACAGGGAGGTCGCCAAACCCTGCTGAGGTAGGGCGTCTGCATCATATATCACTCTAATGTAATTCTAAATACATATCTCTAATGCTACCCCTATGACCATCTTTCCCCTTGGAACCATGCCTCTATTATCTTTCTCCAAGTATTTACCTTTGCATCTCATAAATCTCTCCTCCTGGAATCATGGGAAGTAGGATGACTCCCCCTGTGGGTATGTATCCCCCTATCTTCTGTATAATATGAACAATATGCTACCACTACAATTTGCTTCTACTGCAAATGCTACTGCTCAACCTGAACATAGATCAACGACTCAAGAATTATCTACTCTTCCTATGATGATCCTTGGACCTATCCATGCATCAAACTCGTGCCATACCATACACCATGAAGCAAACAAATATGTCAAGAATGAATAGAATCATGAACAAAACATCAACCATGTTCATCTTGTGCCATATTGTGTGCCAACCATGCACAATCACCCATGTACATCAATACCATACAATATACCATAAGATATCATCAATGGAGTGTATCAACCGTATGACTCTACCAACATGCCAATCATGTGACTCAAACAAGTGTCATATCATTCATGATATGCCTCTACCAACATGCCAACCATGTGCCTCAAACCATGTATCTCAACCATCAATATATCAATCTAGAATCATAACAAGTGTCTAAACTATATCATCCAATAGATTATGTATCAAAGCAAGTGCATCAACCATGCACCAAACCTCAACAAGATAAAATATAATCAATATGTTATCTCATAAATGTATGACATATCAACCATAAACCATGTTCCAATCATACTGCTAGCAGGTGCCTCGAACAATGTACCAAAAGTTTACCAATCACGCATCAACTATATATCAAGCTATGTCTCATCAATGATGTACAACATAACTACCCCATGAACTCATCAACTACATATCCCAATATGTAGCTCAACCACATGCCAAATGCATGCACTGAGACATCCAATAAATATGTCTCTAACAAGATATATCAATGGAACTCATATATGTGCCATCCATGTACCATAACAGATCTGCCTCAAACACCATTCACTACAACAAATACTAATCATCCAAAGATAAATGTACTAGAAGTGTGCCTCAATCGATCAATGACATCTCTAGCTAGCATCATCATGATATATCTCATAACCAAAGTTCCATAACTTCACTATCACAACCAACATTGTTCCTCAACAGAAAAAGGCTCAATCCATACTCTACAGTTAGTATAATGCATCAAGGATAGACTTTCAACACTCAACCATATGTCATCACCATACATACATCAATTATATATGCCAACATTTAATCATGAAAACCTATAAAAAACCATGTCAGAACCTACAACAAACCATGTCAGACCCTGCAACACAGAGTTATACTATCACACCAAGCTGCAAATTGTTTACATAGCCTACTTTCCAAGGCTTTTACCATAGGTAGGTGGCCTACTCTACAGATAACTTGCGTATGTACGCGACCTATATATAGATCATCTTGAGTATGTATGTGACTGCTATCAATGTAAATCGTGTATTCTTTAGAAGAAGTCAAGCATGAGCTTGCCTTAGGGATTCCATTATGTTCTGATTGTTTAGTCTTCTTCACCCACTTCTGAAGGCATCCCATATTCTCGGAACCTGAGCTCTAAGCTTCCATCTTTCCAAAATTTTCTTCCTTCTAGCCTCATGTGTTCTTCTAGTCATACTATATGAAACAATTCTCATGGATTGTCTTCTTGTGTTCCAACAATCCTAGGATTTGTGGTCAAATCCACTACAACTGTAGCATCTCATGGTGTGACAATGAGTAGCAATGTGTCCCACTTGATTACATCTCCAACACCTTAGGGTGTTATGAAACATTCCATTATATTTCCTTGAATAATGTCTGCAATCCAAATATTTGTGACCATATTCATTACAAGAATAGCAGTGACCATAAAAAACATTTTCATACCTTTTCTTTGGTGTCCATCTTGAAGGTGTGTCTCTTTTAAATTTTCTTTGAGGTGTAAAGATGGCTTCTTAATGTCTTCCTTGCTTTGTTCTTTTGAAAGTCTCCTTTCTTTGTGTAGATGGTTGGCTTGCAACATTATTTCCATGTTTTGAGAATGAGGGACTTACCTCATGCTTCTTTGAGGTACTTGCTTCAAAATGTATAGCTTATGTGTTGTATCCAAGACCTGATTTATCATTTGGTGATCTTTGACTATCCAACATTTCATTCAAGATTGTTGAGATATTCAAGAATTTGTTTGACTTCTCTACTTTCTTTCTAAGATCAACAACTTTACCTTCCAAATTATGACATGACTCTTCCTTTTCATTTACTTGATTCTTTAATAGTTCCTCTACCCTTTTGGCTTCTTCAATTTGGGTCTTGAGATGGATATTAACTTAAAGAATTTTTCTAATATCATCATCTACCTTATTATTTTCTTATATTTCATTCTTTAGTCTTTTTATCTCTTCTTCTATTTCTTCTAATTGAGTCCTTTTACTTTCTTCTTATTCTTTGAGCATTTCCTTTATTTTCAAAATATTCTTTTCATTCTTTTCAAGAAACCTTTTAGTGTTCTCAGAAATATAGCTATAGTCTATATAACTATGGTCATAGTTATATTCATATAGACCCCAGTCAATTTTTTTTTTAATATTTGAAAGTTCTTCTTCTACTTCTTCCATGGGATAACTGTCAAGTGATTCTACACAAACTATTTCTAGATTTTCTTATTCACTTGTAGAGAAACATCCAACATCATCACATTTAGAATTATTGCAATCAGGGGATATTGAAGAATCTTTACCTTCATTGTTCTTGATGGAGTTGTATTTAGTGTCTTCCTTTTTTCCTTGGTATGTCTTCTCTATATTTAGCCATAGATCCTTGCTGGAAGTGCATTTTCCCATGATTTATTTGATAGAACTTGAGAGTCGATTGAAAAACATTTTGAGAGCCAATGCATAATTCTTCTTTTATTCCTTTTGAAATGAAAACTTTGAACTATTCTTCAAGGGAATTGATCCACCAATAGTTGCTTTCCAAACACCTCCTCCTTTTTCTTTCAAATACTCTTTCATTTCTATTCTCCATACTGAATAATTTTTCTCATCGAGGATTGGAACTTCATCATCCATTTGTGTGTCCATGGATCTCCTTCAAGCTTATTAAGGATTATAGTGAAGGCCTTCTATGATACCAATTGTTGGACACTCTGATCACACTGAGCGGGGGGGGTGAATCAGTGTAAGGCTCTTTTTCACTTCCTTTCACAAAAACTCCTTAGTTAGCAATCATCATTTACTAAAAACTTATTACTTTCATTTAAAACCATTTGTATGTAAACATATATCAACAACAGATATCATCAATAAGACATAACCACAAAGAACACAAGGAATACAAGATGTATCTACATTTTTTCTATTTATGATGCACTACAATCATTGGGGTTTTATCAACAACAATTGAATAGAGTATCAAATCCACAAGAGCACCAACTCTGCAATGCAAGACTCAAATTACACAACTCAACACCAACTGAGAAGATGATTCAATCCTCAATAGATACAAATATGTCAACAAGTACACAAACTGTTAGTAGTGCAACACGCATATGTACATGCCCTACCAATAGTGCAACCCGTGTATGTACACGGTATGGTTCAGACAAGCCTGTTTATGCCTCCTCAAAACTAGGTTTTTTCTCTCCCCTTGAAAACTCAAATCTTCTGCAGTCTCTGCCACATCCACTTCTTCCTTTCACTGTCCCATATGTACCATAACCAATCACAACACATCTATGTTGTCCAACAACTTACTCATTCTCCTCAACCATATAATATGAATGCTACTTAATCATGTATAAGTAAGAAGTATATTATGGCAACCATATCAGTACAAAAACATAAGAGTGTTTCTCACTCAGTCAATCAAATAACATAAACCATATTACAACAACCATGCCAAGAATTCCCTAAGAATTCACCATACCATAAGAAAAAGTATCCATCAAAACAATCATGTAACTATACCAAAACTTCTATGGAATATCTGAGCCCATAGAATGTCGATATGGAATTTTCTTTAGACTTTAGGAACCTAGCACCACCTCTCACTCAAGTCTCCGTGACTCTTTCCAACTGTACGCCCTCTGATCTCCTTCAGCCCACATGTGTACGTGTCTTGCCTCACTGTAGCTCATGTATGTACACACTCTGTCACATTGTAGCCCACATACTCCTTAGGAAACTAGGGTTTCTGAACATCCGAAACTTTTTTCGCCAAGATCTAAGAATTACAAAAACTTTGATGCGGCCATGAGTACCTGCAATGACTCTCTCACTCAGAATAGATCATCAATATATTCTCAAGAGATGCTTTTACAAGAGACCCTTTCTCTCTTATTTATACTCTCCAAGTATCCTCCTTTAGAAGCATCCACTTAGCCACTTTTTGCACATATCCACTTTATCCACTTAACCACTTTGTCCACATAGCCACCTTTGTCCAACTTTAACCACTTTTTCTAAAAGGCCACTTGTCCACTTAACACACTTTCCTTATTTTGGGGTTAATCCACTTATAACCACTTTCCATAATTAGTAAGTTATCCATTATATTTATTATTTAAATAATCCTCTTTGACTTATAGTACACTCATCACTTCACTTCATCATTTAAATAATTTCTTCTTTGTAAACACTTTAACTACTTTGACCTTTTGGGGCTTCTAGACAACACATGAGGGTCCTCTAGCTTCACAAGGCCATAACTCTCAAACTGCAAGGAGTTATATGACGTTTTTCATACCACCGGAAATGACATGATAAGAAATATCCATCTAGGATAGTTTCACTGACAAATTCACTGATCTTTATCTCATTATTCGATAATTAAGCTTGGGTTCTATAGCCATACATCTAGGAGAACTCAACTGCAAGGTGTCTTCCCATGAGGGATTTCACCATAAGGGGACCACTTTGGAATTCATCCATTTGTACTTCCTATCAACCATGACAATACAATAATGAGTCATCTTTACATCAATCCAACTGGAATAACCCATGACAACAGATCTCTATGACATTGTCCCTTTGTCATTGATTCCATGCATGACCACATGATCCAATGATCAATACATTAATGCATCAATCGATCTATGCATCGTATATCAATGACAACACATCGATCCATCTTCATCTATGCATCAATCCATCTATTCATCATATATCAATGACAACACATTGATCCATATTCATCTACCCAAGACATCATTTAGGCATCATATTTCACTGACAACACATTGATTCATCTTCATCTATGCATGAAATCATCTATGCATCATATATAACTAACAACACATTGATCCATCTTCTTCTATGCATTACATCATATAGCTATGACAAGACATTGTTTGTTTGACATCAATGACAACATGATCCAACAATTTCTTCATTTGTGTAGAATTCCACGCGATAATTCACTAAAATGCATGCCTAGGTATTTACATGCCTACAATTTTGGTGATTCAAGCTTATTAGGATGTCTTAGATAATTTTTCACCTGTCTACATATTTAGATTTTCATTTTCTAACATAAAAGTGGTTGTTGCGTAAAAGAGGTAAATTCTACCTTGTAAATTGCAAGACCAAAACAATAGAAAGTGACCTAATGGAAGTGCATGCCCATGCTTCTATATAGCTATGAATTTAGTTAACTATTTTTTCTACATGGAAAGTCTTACCACAAGCCTGTGGGAAGAGTTATATATGCTACAACTCTACCCACACGTATGTGGGAAGATATGTGGAAACTCTTCCCATAGGCCTTTGGGAAGAGATGTGGAAACTCTACCCATAGGATGGTGGGAAGAGTTGTAGATGTTTCAACTCTACCCACATTCCTGTGGGAAGAGACATGGAAACTTTTCCCATAGGCCTGTGGGTAGGTATGTGTAAACTCTACCCACATGACTCTGGGAAGAGTTGTATATGAGACAACTCTAGCCACAGGCCTGTTAGCAGATATGTGGTAACTCTACCCACAGGAATGTCGGTAGAGATGCGATAATTATGGATACCCAGGATGACTTCCCACATCTAAATCTATTTTGGGTGGAAACAATTCAAGTTTATTTCCAATAATCACAAAGCTCCTCAAGTTGGGTTATGTACAAAATATGTATGACCATAAACAATGAATATGATTGGTTATCCACTTTTCAAAATACAATTTCTCCATGGGAAACATATGTAATCTTTCCATAGCTAGTATTTTAAACTAATGAATTCTAGATAATAAAGTTTAAGTCATCCTTTGGGAGGCGCATGACAAAGAGAGTGGAGGGAATTATGGTGGAACATAAAATACTAGGTTGAAGTTTCTCTATGTTTTATTGTGGTACTTGACACTATGTTAAGATGTCATGGAATATGCAAAGAATTGTGACAAGTGTCAACTAGTTGTCCACCCTTATGACAATAATGATATTCCATTGCAACCCATGGTTATAGTGTGGATTTTATTAGTAAATAAGACTAAACAAATTAGATCGAAACAACAAACAAATATACAAGGTAATAAAATTTGGATATCTTTTTAGTTTGAAGTGAACACCCCACATATCCAGAGAAAATCTAACTTGGCACCATTGCACTAACCTTGTCCTTCAACAAATTTATTACAAATAACCAAATGATATTTACAAGTTTTCCCACAATACTTTGAGTAGTATTCCCAAAATTCTACTTACAGGTTTTTTTAATGTGATCTTTTGAGTAGAATTGATGGATGTTTCTACTAAACACAAATACATCACTTAAATCATTGAAAGAATTCTCATAAATTTTCATATAGCATGACAACTCTTCCCACGGTCTTGTTGGTAGATTTTTCATGCTACAACTCTACCAACACACATGTGGGAAGAGTTGCTAGCTAGAAACTTTGTCCACATGACTATGGGAACAATTGTACCATGGAAGCTCTTCCAACGTGCCTATGGGTAGAGTTGTATACATGGAAACTCTACCCACAATTCTATGGAAAGCATTGTATCATCCATAAATCTACCCATAGGATTGTGGGAAGAGTTCTAGCATCTACAACTCTGCCAATTGTCTTGTGGGAAAAATGTTATCAAGATCCCATGAGAAAAACATGAAATGTTTATAAAAGAAACATCTTTGTGCTCCATTTTTTTATTCCAACACTTATTATCTACTTCCATCGATATTTATTCAAGAAGAGTAGTGGTAAGATCCACTTAACCACATATTCTAACATGAGTTGCTTGTACAACCACATCACATGTAGGGTAGTTGTTAGTTTCATTTCCATTGCAAAGACTCATAGAAATCATCAAAGAAAAAAAATACATATGATTGAATAGTAATTAAATAATTAAATAGACATATCGACATGTACAAGACTCTCAAAAGATTAAAGTGGAACACCTAAATGAGCTTCTCCTATTTTTGAGAATAATTTATTCTCTACTGAACAAGGCCAACCACATGAAGGTGGAATATCATTTGGCTTCCTCCCTCCTCCCGCATCACTCTCAATTCCACATACCCATTATATCTACTAGAAAATAATTGAAAGTGGCATAGTATGATTTATGCATAGAAAGTAGCAACACAAAATTTAAAGGTAAATGAAAGAAATAATGTGTGGAGCTATGTGGTTTTTTACATACAAAACCTATAGCATACATCCATAAGAAGGTAGCAACAAACAATGTATATTAATATATTTTATCATCAAAATATGTCTCTATTATAAAAAAATTTGATCATAATATATACACTCACTAATTTTTCTTTTTTCTTTAGTTTTCATAAATCTATTGATTGGCTCATCCATGTCTAGATCCACTTTAGTTGTTGTGTCCTCTCTTGGTGTTGATTCAATATGCATGCTTTGATGCATTGTACGTCTAGTCAGGTACTCTCCATGGCATATAGGTTGTTCTCTAGAGACCTCAACTATAATAACAAAAGGGTTGAATTTATATAGTTAGTTATTATTCACAGAAGTAGTTCATTAATGAAAATATCATTACAATGTTCTTTACCATGTTGAGTAGTTAAGACTATTGGTTCGACCGCTATGTCTTCCCACTCTTTCAAATCATTCTCATCTACATGATCTGCCATCAAAATAAGAAAAGTTATAAGTACACCATCTGCAAGTAAATATTAATAATTTTATTAATCCATAATTATGATCTTTTATCCATAATATCATCATGGCCGATTTGCACACCCACCATCATCGGGCTACATACCACCATCATTAGGACACACTCCACCATCATGTCCAGGATTCACACCACCATCATCATAATGCACTCTAATGTCATGGGTTTGCTTTCCACTGATGGCCTCATTATTGTTGTTTCTCTCTTGCTTAAAATAGAAAGACGCATTCATTTATGGGTGAAATCAATCATGAATATATTTTACAAGTAATAAACAATTAAAGTCCATTGATTTTACTTGCAATGTTATTTAAAGGGGTAGATTGTGTTTACACCATGCTTTGTCAGTGTTCAACCATGCCTTGAAAACCGCACCTAAAACCACACTAGAGGTCTTCCTTTGTGTTTGTAGTTTTGAAATGATCCCCCCACATTGCACAAGATCTCAAATTTGGCTTATTTGATGCAATTAAATAAAATTTGGATGATGATAGGAATTATATGGTTTAATTATTTGGTACTTACACTTTTTTATTTTAGTTTCACGTAACCACACTAACCAAGTTTGTGTTTCCCATGTTTTTCTAGTATTTCCTTGGTTTCTTTTGATGTGTCTAGGAGCCTAGAAAAAAAATCCAATAGTTTGTATATCACAATATTTATATAGAACTAACAGAAATTCAACATATTAAACTAAAAATATGATATGTCTTATTGGTTTAGGTAGCATATTTCCTTCTTTTCTAATTGTGTTCTTGTTGGAAATATAACTGAGAGGGGGTGGGGGGGGTGAATCAGTTATGTATATAAGCTTGAAACTTTTCCTTTCATTTTATGTTCTAGATTATTATTTAATGTGTTGATGATAAATTAACATCCATAGATATAAAATATTTGATCAATCAGATCGAATACACAGAGACACTGATTATCATGAGGAAGCCCATAAGGGTGAAAACCTCTTCTTCTTAGGATGTCAATCAAGATCCAAATTTCATGCACATCACAGTCTTTGAGCTCCAACTCAAATATGAGGCTACAACCTCTCATAACAAGATACAACTTGTAGAGAGCACCAACTCTCATATTTCTCTAGCACCAACTAGCTAGAAGAACCAACTCCCAGGTTTCTCTAGCACCCACTAGATGGAAGCACCAACTCCCAGAATATCTTCTAGCACCAACTAGAATTTAGAGGATTGCAATCCTCCCTAGCACCACCCTACCACCCTGAATGAATCTTAGAAAAATTTACTTACTTGATCTGTCTCTGATATGGTATGTTACAACTCCTTGTCTCCTCTGACTTCTTCAACTTCTATACTATGTTTTTCTTCTACATCGTTCAACTTCTATGCTCTGCTCTTTTTCCTCCTGCGCTCAACACCTCTATTGTTCATATTCTCTTCTTCCTTTTATACTCTGTGCTTCCTCTGCATACTCTTTACTACGCCACATATCTCCCCTTCAGATTATGCACTATGTCTCATCCTGCCCACATGCATCACTATCGAAAAAGCACGATATATTTTATGTTCTGCATGTATTTCTTACCTTGAGTTGTTTTCCTAATCATCATTCAAACTCTTCATCTTCCCCAGTGGTTATACTAAATTTGTTCATCATTAGCGGGTGTTATCCTGAGATTTTATGGCTTCTCTAGCAGTCATGCCTCTTCGTATTCTTTGGTACTTACAGTCACTTGTTTTTTTCTTCTTTGGCTTCTAAGCCCCTTCCTTCACATGACCACCGGCGGTGACCAAACGCCTATTCAAAAGGAACTTCCTGATCTTGGTCTAGTGAGTGCTAGCTCTGTTTCTTGATATGATGTTGGGTGAATATCTCATGTGACCACGTGATTGCAGGCGCGTCCAAAGGTTGTTTGAAGGAAACCCTCTTTTCTCCCCGCAATTCACTATAGGTCTCCACGAGTCCTTTCTCCAAAACCGTGGTTTCGATTGCGACCCACCTTCAACATTTTAAATTTTGCCCACCTTC
>WSFP011462907.1:0-18677 GCA_009831015.1 Picea engelmannii
AACTTGTAAAAATACAGTTTTTTTTGTCATAAAACAAGCAAAAGTGTTACCCAGCTTCATGATTTTACCCTAGACTAGGTGGCAATTTACTCCCATAACTGTTGGTGTGTGTCCATATCACTCTATAAAACCACTATGGTACATTGGCTTCTCCTCCAGTGTGAATTAGTTGAGTTATACAAAGTATATCATGTGTAAATTAGCATTCATTCATTTTGGTTAATGAGAATTCTTCCATTCTTTCTCTCTTGCTTCTCTTTTCTCATATTTTCTTTGTAAATTGTGTATTCTATTTGCTAGATAGATCTATTATGTGAAGGTTCAACACATTTACATGGTATCAAAGCCGATACACTACTAGGGAAAATACACACCAAATTATTTTTTCAGGTATCGAAGACTGAAGACAATGAAAAAATTGAATTTCCAAAAGAATTCATTCTTACACCATACAATTTATTTGCATTGAATGCGAATATGATAATGCATATTCAAGGAAACGGATTATATAGGTTAACCATGAACATAGAAACTGAAACAATATCAACCATAGAAAAATCCAAGTAGCTAAATCAAATGGATGAACCGTTTGGAACTATTTGTAGTCTTGCTTCTCCTAAAATCCTCTTTCACATATCCTCCTGTAAAAATCCCAATGAAGCCTAGACCACCATGGAAGGGACTTTTGGAAAAAAATACGAGATGAGGGGGCACATGCTTGATGTGGAATTTTTCACTTTGGATCAAAAAATGTTCGAAGATCTCCAAGATTTCTTTACCAAAAACAAGGATGTGTTGTCGCAACTCAAGGCTTGCAGGGTTGATAAATATAAGGAGGAAAAACAAATGGTTCTTACCATTCTCTCCAAAATTGGTCTATAATACTCAGTAGTTATATCTACATTTCATTCAATTACGATTTCCTCTTGATCCACATGGATGATGCCCTCTCTTGAGGCCTTTATTGAGCCTCTGACATGAGAGAAAAACAAGCTCATAAATATGGGAAAAATCAAAGGCCCAAAGGTGCATGCACTTACTGTGCAAGATGGTAGTGGTCATCAACATCAGAAATGTAAAGAAAAAGACAAAAGGAAAGCACATGAAAATAAAAAGAAGGAAGGTTACTCAAAACCCTTCAATGATGACTCTGGATCCAAAGGTGGAAAGGAAAGAAAAGGGGATAAATGCACTTACTTCCATAAAGGATTCCATACATAATCTGCATGTATGCAGAAATAGATAAGATCAAATGGCTCAAATACTTTAGCAAAACAACCTTGGAGATTTCATCACCGAGCATGCCAAGAAGAATAATCCAGAAGATCAGAATCTCAAAAAAGAAAATTCTAGCCATGCTTTGATTTCCATCATCTCCTCTCTCAATGCTTGGATCATAGATTTAGGTGCATCACACCACATGTAAGCGACAAAAGAACTCTATTCTTCATTGGATTCATGCAAAGTTCCTCCTATTCTTATGGGGGACAACTCTCCAGTTGAGGTCACTAGAAAAGGAAGAATTGAACTCACAAATGAAAGCTTCAAGAATGTGCTACACATTCCCAAAATTTCTGTCAATCTTCTCTCCATATATCAGATGAAAAAATCCAGCACTGGAGAGAGAATCATATTCACACATGATGAAGTGTATATCTATGACACAAAAACCAATTCCAGGGTTTCTACCGGTGAGGTGAATCATCAATCTAGACTCTACAAATTTTCTGAATTTATTGAACCAGATTATGCATTAATGCTTACCCATGCTGATGAAAGTAGTAGGATATGGCATGAAAGGTTCAAGAATTTAAATTTCATAATATGAAATATCTTAGAAATTATATAATGGTCGATGTTCTAACTGACATCCACTTCTCCAAAGGAATTTGTGAGGGATGTGTTCTTGGAAAACACCCTCAAGAGAAATTTGACAAAGGAAAGACTCAGAAGGCTTCCTTTCCTTTAGATATGATCCATAGTGACCGCATGGGCCCTTTTCTGCATCCATAAATCAGTAAACAAAGGTACGTGCTCATTTTTGTTGATGATTTCTCACATTTCACATGGATTTTATTTCTTAGGCAAAAACCATAGGTCTTTCAACACCTCAAATATTTTAAATCCCTTGTTGAGACACAATCGGGAAAGAAAATAAAAGTCCTCTGAATAGATAATGGGGGATACTATATCAACCATGAGATATATAATTTTTTTCATGAGGTATGGATTCAGTTGCAGCACACGGTTCCCTATACTCTACAGTAAAACAGAGTTGATGAGTGGAAAAATAGATCTCTAAAAGAGATGGCATCTTGCATGCTACATGCAAAGTCACTTCCACATAGATTATGGGATAAGGAACTTAATTGTGCAACCTACATCCAAAAAAAATCTCCCCATAGATATGTCAAGGATAAGACCCCCTACGAGGCTTGGAGTGGCCTCAAACTGGAGGTGACCCACTTCCATATTTTCGGTTCACATGCATGGGATAGGATTCCCTCTAAGAAGAGGAAGGCACTTGATTCATAGAGAAGAGAGTGTATCTTTGTTGGATACCCCGTCGATGTGAAGGGATACTGACTCATTGATATTTCCTTAGACCGGCTCATCAATTGGTGAAGTGTCGAATTTGAGGAAAGTGTCTTGCATGTACCTCAACAGCCGCATGTAGAAACTTTTGTTCTTCCACCTAGAATATATGATGAGCATGCACATGCCGAATCTTATTCAGATCAGGGTTTTGATTCAAAGGATTTAGATGATCCAAATACAAATTCAATACATTCATATGCAGATTGATTGCATGCAGATGCATATGCAAGGCCAGAGCCAAGGCCCAAGTGGGATAAGACTACTCTTCAAGATGTAGGAGACCTTGTTGGGGATCCAGTTGATACTAAGAGGACTAGATCTGATTTCTAGGAGCCTCCACTTGCACTCACTTCCACTGAACTGATGTCACCCATGCATATTTTCTTGGTTTAGTCTTCATATCCATATTCCTATGGCGAGGCTGCTGGAAATCCATTTTGGGAATATGCCATGAAGGAGGATTACAACTCCCTCCTCGAGGACTAAACTTGGGATCTAGTTCCTATGCATTCAGGATGGAAACTTTTCCGGTGCATATGGGTCTACAGGACTAAGAGCACAATGGATGGAAAGGTTAACAGATACAAATTCAGGCTAGTTGCCAAGATTTCAGTAGGTGCATGGTATTGAGTATGATGAGATATTTTCTCCAGTAGTGAATATGGGTCTACAGGACTAAGAGCTCAATGTATGGAAAGGTTAGCAGATATAAAGCTAAGCTAGTTTCCAAAGGATTTCAGTAGGTGCATGGCACTGAGTATGATGAGACCTTCGCTCCAGTAGTGAATATGGATTCCATATGTTTGGAACTTTACATTTCGGCATCCAAGGGATGGGAAGTCCATTAGATGGACATGAATAATGCATTACTTCAAGACGATCTCTCTAAGGAGATCAGTATGGAGCATCCCTAGGTATTTATGAAGGATTCATATTTGGTATGTTGAATGAAGAAGTGTCTTTATGGCCTCAAGAAGGATCTAAGGGCATGGTATGCCAAGATGGAATCCTACATGTTGTCACAACACTTTGTACATTGTAATTCAGACCCAAATTTTTACATGATCAGGACATTTGATTCAATTCTACTCCTAGTTATGTATGTTGATGATTTGTTGATCACTGGTTTCTCAACTTCAGTGATTGATGTAGTCAACAGGATTCTGCATGACAGGTCCTTGATGACGGAAATGGCTCCACTAAATTTCTTCCTTAAACTCCAGAACACTCAAGATGCATCATGAATCAAAATGTCTCAGGCCAAGTATGCACAAGATCTCCTTGATATATTTCACATGACAGAATGCAAGTCTTCCCCGAATCCTCTCCTCTTAGGATTCAGACTTGAGGATGGAGGGGACACTCCAATGGTTGAAAAAACACTGTATAGACAACTAGTGAGGAGCTTTTTGTATCTCACACACTCCAGACCAGACCTCTGCTATGCAGTTGGAGCAGTCTCCATGTTCATAGAGGAGTCACATGAGATACATTGGAAGGATGAAAAGTGTATCCTTTGATACATATAGGGCACCATCACCTTTGGGATTCACTATGCAACATAATCTACTTTGGATCTCATCGGGTTCACTAATTATGAATGGGTTGGCGATAACATTAATCGCAAGTCCACATTTTGTTCCTCACTCAGTCTTGGTTCTGGGCCTATCTGTTGGTCGAGCAAGAAGCAGGCTGCTATTTTTCTATCTTCATTGAGGAAGACTGCATAGGGGTAGTTAACAAAACAATTTAGTCTATGTGTCTACAACATTTTCTCATTGAGTTGGGCATTTAGTTTCATTGGTTGATCGTCATCTAGTGTGACAACCAGAGCACTCTAAAGTTATGTAGAGATCCAGTTCAGAGGCAGTAGACGAAGCACATTGAGATCCACATGCACTACATCCGTGACTTATTACATGAGGGGATCATCAACCTACAATTCTATCCTTCAACAGAAGAGACTGTAGACATCTTCACCAAGACCTTCATTGAGCAGAAGTTCCATTCTCTGCACAATCATCTTGGAGTGAAGGACACAATTGCCTAGAAACTACCAGTTCTTATTTTTACATACATTGTACTTTTATCAGGGGGTTTCCCATGAGGTTTTCCCTCTTTCCTCTTTTATTTCAGTGTATATTTTGTATTTGGGTACCTAACATGGCCTCATTTCTTGGACCCATTCTTTATGTTCACCATAGTGATGTTTAGGGGGGGTGTTGGAGATACTTCACACACACCTAGGATTTCTTTTTCCTATGGTTTTACCTATGTTTATTAGTCATTATTCAGTCTCCTATAGTTTAGGGAGAATATTCTCTTCAATTCACACTTCAGTTTGATCAGTTGAGTGGATTCTAGATGCTAAATTGGGATCATCACCATGTAGCATTGGGATCATCACCAACTAATGCACATTGTCCTTGGGATTATCACAATACTAGTGCATTACCCATGATTGCATGATCTCCTCCTCACTTCATTATGTTTCAGTTGGTTAAATGAAACATAGAGACTAGATAACTTAGACTAGGTGGTAGTTCACTCCCGTAACTGCTTGAGAGACTAGACTAGGTGGCGATTTACTCATGTAGTTGTCGGTGTGTGTCCATATCACTCTAGACCACCACTATGGTGCATTTAATTCTCCTCTAATGTGAATTAGTTGAGTTATATAGAGTTTATCATGTGTAAATTATCATTCATTCATTTTGGTTCATGAGAGTAATTCCATTATTTCTCTCCTGCTTCTCTTTTCTCGTATTTTCTTTGTAAATTGTGTATGTCATTTGCTAGCTAGATCTATTTTGTGCATCTTCAACACATTTACATTATGTACATGATTTATTTACATGTTTGATGCACATGTTTGGCACATGGTATGGTGCAATGCATATGGTATAGGTTGTGGTGCATGGTTGATGCACAATTTGGTATAGGTGTTGGTGCATGGTTGGTGCACGGCTTGGTACAGGTTGTGGTACACAGTTGATGCTTGGTATGGTATAGGTTGATGGTTTGATACACACTTGATAGAGGCATGTGTTGGTGATGTTGGACATATAGTTGAGATATTTCCTTAGTATATGATCCATGTGAGAAGATCTGGTTGAGTATTGGTTACAATGATAGGTTGGATAGGTTGATCAGTGACACGTTAGAGGTTGAATCATGAGACAATGGAAGTGACATTGGAAGTGCTAGTGCCAGTGCCAGTAGTACTGATTGTGATAGTGACATTTGGCCTGCACTTATATTTCAAGGTGACATGATGGGCAAAGGATAGATGGTTGTAACCACCTTCCGGTTGGTGCCAAAGAAATCAAGGGGGTTGTATCCTCCTACTGGTTGGAGCTGGAAAATCAGGGAGTTGTAGCTTCCTTCAAGTTGAAGCCTAAGAATCAGGGTATTTTATGCTAGATAATCCAAAATACAAATATCATAGCTTATAAAGTTAGAATAAAATAATTATTGATTTAGAATATTAAATTAATAATCTAGAATATTTGATTAATAAATGGAGACTTTTAGAAATACAATATTGTTGTAAAAGATATGACTCTAGAAAGGTATCGTATCTTAGGTTCTAAATTAGAAGTATTGTTATAAGATTGTTAAGATAGAATTTATTGTAAATGGAAACTTGTTTATTTAATAAGTGATCCATATCTAGAGTTTGTTAGGACATTTATCTTATATATAGCTCATTGCAAGAGTATTGAGTTGTTCGGGTATAAACTCTTGCAAAGTCTCTTATGTAATTTATTTTCCTATTTAATAAAAGTGTGTGTCTAAGGACACTTCTACCATTATTGTGGTATCAGAGCTCCAGTAATGCTACTGAACTAAAGAGGAGATTAGTTGATCAGAGGAAGAGATCCCAATGCTAGCCAAGGAAAAACATTGGCGCATACTCTGTCAAGTAAATTGGTCAGTTATTGTTCAAATTTTTTACAAGGGAAAATATTTTTTTTTTTTTACTTTACTTCTACATTACAGATTTCAGTCATTGGACTCAGACAAATTGATTTTAGAAATTGCAAATTCTAAAACTTGACAAATTAGTCCCTGGCGAATAAGTTTCTGGCAAAGTGACTTCTTGTGTTAAATGGTCACGGCCTCTCCAATCTTCTGTTATATTAAATTATCACTGTTATATTATTAAAACTGTGATAAGCATTCCAATTCAACTATGATAAGCATCAACATGTAACATTTTGTTTGAAGGAATTTGCGTGGATCTGTAGTTTTTTTTTTGTTTGGCTGGAGCTTGGTGAGAGGAGGATTCAAACCGACATCTAGGTTTGAGAGGATGCCCGCGGTATCTTTCCTGTTCATGCAACCGTGTCTGCCCTTCTGCTCCTTTTAGTTCTCAAGGCTTCAGTTATATGCTAGCAAGCTTGAATTTTCTTCTGGAGATCTTTGTTAGCCTGATCAGTTTTCAGCTTTAGCTGTAGATCTTCATAAGATCTAAACTTCACAAAATAAAATGGGCGAATTTCCTTTGGGGAAGACCACTCATATTTAACATCCTTGGGGACACCACTATCTAGAGTAGTTTTCTGCCCTCCATCATCAACTCTCAGAGATCCATTTGGCACATCGCGAAAAACAAGTTTACTATCTTTGGTTGCCGCGGGAGCAGAAAATAGTTTGATATTGTTACTATCAATTGTCTGAGCTCCGTCCCCATCAACATTTTCCATTATTGAAATAATTTGACCTTTCATATGATCAGATCCCAAAATCTCAATGCCCATATTCTTCAAGTTTCCCTAAACAAAATCCTCTTATACACTGCCAAATCTCCACCTTGTTGTACAGCAACAGGTGAGCCGAATCAACGACCCCTTTTCCTCGCGAAATGCCGCATAATGGATCTTAACAGCCACAATTAATTCGCCTCTAGTGAAAATGAGTCTCAATACGATGGTGATATGTTTTCTTTAATTACTTCAGTGATATGTTTGTTGCGGTTCTGAAATGGTATTGAAACCCCATTCAGGGAAATTGGAGCAATTTGAAACATTTTCTTTAATTCCTGGAACCCTAGTGCGTGACAGATGTGAGCGTGGAATGATGAAGGTGTTTTCTTTTTGAAAGGTAATAGTTTACTTGCAGGTATATCAAAAGATACAACCATATCAAGTAATTATTCTTTTGGGGGATAACATTTTTTTTATAACTCAAAGTCTTTTTACTTTGAGGGGGGGCAAAATTGCCAGAGTTTTGTAAAAGTGTAAAATTTTGAAAGTTCCTTGGAATTTGACTAGAGCCAAGTACAAAGCTCAGTCATTTTTTCCCTTGTTTCAACAACTATACGAGGGTCAAGGCCAAGCCCCGATAGATCGTATTTGGTGTGATGTGTCTGGTGTGTTGCTCATCTTGATATTTCTTTGCTTGATTTTTTTTTTTGGTGCGTAAATTCAACAACTACAATGTCGAAATTAATTAATTTGTTCTCTGACTCCGATAAACTTGAAGGCACAAAATCATACAAGACATGGAAACGTCTCATTGAAAGCACTCTCATTTACAATGAACTTTGGCGTGATATCTGCAATGAAGATACTAAGCCAACTAAGCCGACAGATGCAACTACATTAGCAAAATGGGAAGTTGAAAATTCCAAAGCATTAGCACTTATTAAATCTTCGGTTAATGATGAGATGTATGTTCACATTGAAAATACGATGGATGCGTGGTCTGCTTTGAAAGTTTTTAAAGATTTATTTGATACTCAGCCTGAATCCAAGAAGGTTGATCTTCAATTAAAGTTGCTTCAACAAAAATTGACTGAAGGAGGTGATGTACATGAATATATTTTCAGACTTAAGAACATTAAGCAGGAAATACTAAACATGGGTTTTCAAGAAGTAGATGATAGTTTCATGACCACAATATTAATAGCTAGATTGCCTTCTTCCTATACACATTTTTTGGAAACTTTACAAGTCACTGGCAAGTTAGACAAGCCTACATTTGATGAACTAAGTGAACTATTATCTCAACACAACAAAACTTTTGGAAAGAAAAAACAAGTTGGAGAAGATGATTTTTTCACAGAAAAAAGCACAAGTAAGTCTTCAAGTGACAGTTATAGAAGCAGAGGAAGATGAAATTTTGTACAAGGTCATGGTCGAAGCCAAAGTAGAGAAAACAATTTTCAAGGCAGAGGAAGCAGTCAAGGAAGAGGGTCTTTTCAAGGTAGAGGATATTTTCACGCAAGAGGAAATAGTCAAGGCAGAGGCTATTTTCAAGGCAATAGTCAAGGCAGAGGACAAACTCCACACAAAAATCAAAGCGGGGGTAGAGGGAGAGATTTCAGTCAGATTGTTTACAGAAGATGTAGCAAAGTTGGTCATTATGCAGAATATTGTCGAACTTCCATTGATAAAATCTCCAAGTTTCATCAAAACACAGCACAGTTTGCAAATGATTGAAATGATGATGATTTAGAATATGTGTTTACCTCATCTTCAACATTACAGATTTCCACTAATTTTCAAAGTGATTTTGAAGATGCTTGGATTTTAGATTCAGGAGCATCTCAACACATGAATTTCAAACGTGACTTCTTTTGGAATTTTCAAGAATGCCATCTTAATTTTGTTTTTCTTGCAAATAATATCAAACATACTCCTTATGGAAGAGGAGTAGTTAAAGTTTATTTACCTGATATGGGAGAATGAATGATTTCAAATGTATGGTATGTACCCACCTTCAAAAAGAATTTGTTGTCTTTAGTCACAATTCGACAAGCAGGACATCAAGTGATTATGGAAGATTGCTTAGTTAAGATTAATTCAGTCAAACAAAATATGAAAATAGTGATGATAGGTTACGAAGATGGAAAAATGTTAAGGATGAAAGGAAAAATTATTCCAAGGCATTCAGACTTTGCAGGAACAGTGAGTACAKGTATCTCCCCTATCARATTGTGGCATGTGAGATATGGACATCTCAACTTTGAAAGTCTCTCTCAACTGCAAAAAAMAAGGGATGGTTAAGGGACTTCCCACTTTCAAAAAGGACACTTCAAAATGTGAAGCATGCATTTATGGAAAACAGAGCCGAGAAAGTTTTTCAACAAGTTCATGGAGTGAAAATCGACGGTTGCAACTAGTTCACAGTGATGTTTGTGGACCCCTAGAAACTTCTTTCGGTGGTTGCAAATATTTTTTACTCTTTGTTGATGATTTCAGTAGAATAACTTGGGTTTACTTCTTTAAGAAAAAGTCAGAAGTATTTGAAAAATTTAAGATTTTTCGACAACTTGTTGAAAACGAAGTTAAAGAAAAGACAGGTACACTTAGGACAGATAATGGTGGAGAATTCACTTCTAATGAATTCAACACTTATTGCACATACAATGGGATAAGAAGACATCTTACTAATTTCTACACTCCTCAGCAAAATGGAGTCGCAGAACGAATGAATCACACTTTGTTAGGAATGGCAAGATTCATGTTAAGTTTTAAAAGGTTAAGTTCTATATATTGGGCAGAAGCAATCCATACAACTATCTACTTAAGGAACATATCTCCAACTTCTTATTTGGATGGAATCACACCTTATGAAGCATGGTTTGGTTTCAAACCTCGAGTTAAACATCTTAGAGTTTTTGGATCAGTATGTTATTCCTTAGTTCAGAAAGAAAAATGAACTAAGCTTGACTCAAGAAGCTTGAAATGCACAATGATTGGGTATTCTGATGAGAAGAAAGGGTATCGAATTTTGTCCAATGGAAACTTTATTGTGAGCAGGGATGTAATTTTTGATGAAACTGAAAGTAAAAGTGCTGAAGAAATAGAAAGTCTTCTTCAAAAGTTTGAAACTAAAGGAGATCAAAGACAAAGAAAACCAAATTCACATAATTGGTATGAACTTGATTTTCCTTCATCTGAAGATGATACATCTAGTCCAGTTACTTCGAAAACATCATCTGGGTCTTCCAGTAGTTCAGCCGACTCTCCTAGCAGTAGCAGTTCATCTAACAATGATTCTCCACCTCCAAAATCTTCAACTGATCGATGAATGTCAGTTTACATTAATCCAATTTACAATAATGGTAATTTCGATCCCCAAACCAGTGAACATCAACTACCAAAATGGGTAGTTCAACTTTTGAAAGATGTAAGGCCTGATGAGTAGAATAAAACAGGAACAAGGGGATCACGCAACCATGAAGGGAATTTTGTCTTGGTAGAAAATGATTTTACTGAACCTTCCACATACAAAGAAGTAGTAAAACATAAAGAATGGAAACAGGATATGGTTGAGGAATATCAAGCAGTAATTGATAACAACACTTGGAAACTTGTTGATCGTCCTACAGGTGTTAAACCCATTAGATGCAAATGGGTTTATAGAATTAAATACAACCAACATGGAAAAATTGACAAGTATAAAGCACGACTTGTGGCTAAAGATTTTGCACAGCAGGAAGGCATTGATTATGAGGAAACTTTTTCTCCTACCGCTAAATGGAATACCATCTGATTAACACTTGCATTGGCCGCTCAGAAAGGTTGGAAATTTCATCAAATGGATGTAAAAAGTGATTTTCTCAATGGAGACTTACAGGAAGATGTATATATGCAACAACCACCAGGTTTTGAAATTGCAGCGAAGGAACATAAAGTCTACAAATTAATTAAGGCTTTATATGGGTTAAAGCAAGCTCCTCGAGCTTGGTATACCAAAATGGATGAATACCTTAGGATGGTTGGTTTTCAACTAAGTGAATCTGATGATACTTTGTATATCCGTCAACAAGGTCCTTATCTGGTAATTCTTATTATGTTTGTAGATGATTTGCTCATTACAGGAAACAATGATGATCATATTGAATAGGTGAAAAAGGAGTTACATGCACGTTTTAAGATGACAGATTTGGGACTCCTTCACTACTATCTTGGCATTGAAGTATTCCAACGTCCACATCATATTTTCATTTCTCAAAGTAAGTATGAAATAGAAATTCTTCACCAGTTTGGCATGCAGGATTGTAAACAATCTTTTACCCCTATGGAACAAAACTTGAAACTTTCAAAATTTGAAGGGGGGGAATTGGTAGACAACACTATTTATAGACAATTGATTGGCAGCTTGATTTATTTGACAAACACTCGCCTAGATCTATCTTATGCAGTTAGTATTCTTTCCCTCTTTATGCAACAACCATGGGACAACCACTGGAATGCAGCCAAAAGAGTTCTTTGATATATCCAAGGAACAAAGGATTTTGGTCTTCCTTACAAAAAGTCTAAAAATTTTGTACTTGGTGGATTTTTCAGATGCCGACTTTGCTGGAAATATTGATGATCGAGCATCAACATCAGGCTATTTAATGAACATGAGTACAACAACAGTGTCTTGGAATTGTAAAAAACAAGCTACAATTGCTACTTATACAGTAGAAGCAGAATACATCTCAGCATGGGAAGCAACATGTGAAATTGTTTGGTTATGTAGGATTTTATAGGACTTGGGCATTTCTCAAGCAGAAGCTACATCATTATTCATCGACAACTAGTCAACCATTAAGATTGCCAAGAATCTAGTTCTTCTTTCAAAGACAAAGCACGTGGAAACCAAGTATCATCATATTAGATCACTCATTGCAAAGGATGTCATCAGCCAATTTATTGTCCTTCAGAAGATCAAATCTCTGACATTTTCATGAAACCTCTTAGCAAAATAAAATTTACTAAGTTCAGGGATGAACTTGGTATCTATTATAATGTATCTTTGGATCATAGGGGGGAATGTTAGATAATCCAAAACACAAATATCATAGTTTATAAAGTTAGAATAAAATATTTATTAATTTAGAATATTAAATTAATAATCTAGAATATTTGATTAATAAATGGAGACTTTTAGAAATACAATATTGTTGTAAAAGATATGACTCTAGAAAGGTGTCGTATCTTAGGCTCTAAATTAGGAGTATTCTTATAAGATTGTTAAAATAACATTTATTGTAAATGGACACTTGTTTATTTAATAAGTGATCCATATCTAGAGTTTGTTAGGACATTTATGTTATATATAGCTCATTGCAAGAGTATTGAGTTGTTTGGGTGTAAACTCTTGCAAAGTCTCTTATGTAATTTATTTTCCTGTTTAATAAAAGTGTGTGTCTAAGGACACTTCTGCCATTATTTTAGACTCTTTCTGGTTGGATCCAGAGAATTCAGAGAGTTGTAGCTTCTTTCAGATTGGAGCTTGATAATAGGGGGTTGGAGCCTCCTTCAAGTTGTAGCTGGAGAATTTCGACGTTGGTTGTTCCTATGAATGAATTCCCGATATATATAAGAAATTGTTTTGTGGTTTTCTTCCATTTGGGTTTCCACGTAAATAGTAGTGAACTGTGCTTTTGATGTGATGTTGTGTATGATTATATGCTCATGATATATTGAATGCAAACATAGATGATACATTGATGATACAATGTTGAACATTTTTGTTAAGGTGAAAGAATATATTGTGGTTAAAGGTGGTATAAAGTGATCATACTGATTCACCCTCCCCCTCTCAGTATTCCAACATCCCAGGCATACCTTTATCGCACACCCCCTTACCTCTCAATCTCCCAGTATGTGATCCCCTGATGGAATGTTTTTAATATTATTAATTTAAAATTTAATATGTCGGCCATATCGGGACGGGGTTCTATCACATATCACATGCACCTCTATTCTCGATCCCTCGGTGCCCTATAGGCCGGTGGGGACTCCATATAACATTATTATTTGAAAAAAGGTGTTATGTTGGTCATATCGGCACCAATAAAATGTTTATTCCATGATCATTTTCTTCCCATCACAGGTACCCGATATCTCGGTAGATATTTTCATATATTATTGTTATTAAAAATGTATTATGTCATCCATATCAGCCCCCAAAACTATCACACACCCACTATTCATTCCTTCTTCGTTATCCTGGTGAGAGACATCGCGGTGAGGAATTTTGTATTTTAAATATTGAAAATAAGGGGAAACATATGCATGGGTATATATAAAACAAAATTCATTATTTGGGGTCTCTCTAAAGCTACATAATTAACCTATGTACATACCAAATTTCTATGATGGGCAACTTAGAAAATTTATTTATTTTCCCAGAAAGGGAAAATTAATAGATTCTCTGCTTCTTGTGCATGAGATAGAATCATAGTTTTAAATATAAGAATTCATGTTCTCATACTCAACTATTAAGACAATAAATAGTAAATTTGGGAATTTACTAGAAGTTACCTAACTCCCTTACACCAAGTAGATTTCACTCTGGAAACCTATTAAAATTTATAAACACGTATATTTATTTCTCTATGTTTCTTTCTATTAAGTAAAAAGTCTTGGGAATGAAATTTCCCACAGTAAAAACTATGTTTTTACCATAACTTACTATGCACCTATTTCCATGCAAATATTTACTATTATTTAGGGAATAGCCACCATTTCGTCTTTACCTTTGGATATAATTTCACTAAGTAAATCCAAGTAAGAGTTCCATTCTTACCATGTCTTAATGAGACAAATAAAATATGAAAATACATACTCCTAATTTCATTTGATAGACGTATTCCTTGTGTTAAAATACCTTACCCTCTCCACTAATTATCCTAATCTTATGAGATTAAATTTATGGTAAATATTTCATTTAATAGAGATTATGCATTCTTAACTTCATATGTTTTGTGAAGACTTTGACAGATTAGTCCTCACTACTAACCCATGAGTCATAGTCACACATATGGGATGCAAATTCTCAACGAGCACTTTGTTCTTACTCAAATTTACAATTAATTTCTTACATAAGTCTATAAAGACTAAAACTGGCAGGGGGAAACAACAAACTATATTCTTACTCAACTCTCTTCATATTTTACCATCAGCTAGACATATGAAGCAATACATTTCACTACTTGAAAATAATATCAATTCTTGAAAAAACTAAAGCATGAACTCCATAGAATTAAGAAAATTATCATGGAATATGCTAATTACTGAAACACTTATATGCGAATTAAAATTAGTTTGGAAACTACTAATGGGTGATCCTTTTTCCACCAAACCATAGGCACAATTGTCTTTTGTCTATCCTTGTAGCTAGCCACCCCCTAGACAAAAGATGATGCCGTGAAGGGAATTCTCACTCATTAACAAAAACTTAAAAGGATGAATACCACTCTCCTTCACCCAAAAAATTTAGCAAGACATATCTCTTATTCTACCAAGAAAGGGGGCACGTTTTTTACTCAGGGAGTCACAACTAAATACCCAAATTTGCATTCCAATTTATCTTCTTGGTTTAGAGGATGTAATTTCTATATTCTTACCCAAACTAGAGAGAACTCTACTTCCCTCTATTTTCAAAGAACCAGAGGAGTCTAACACACTTTTCTCCACTCAGATTTGGTCCCCAGACCCAAGCATGTGTGTCTTCCCTCCTTTGTCCATGATTTTCCTATTTTTCTTTCCTTCTCTAGGAATATTTTATGGTCAAGTCCCCCAAATTCTTGGGTCAAATCATAAACTTCTATATGGGCACTCTTCCCATTCTCTCATTGATTTTTGAGGAGGGCCACCCCACCACCATCTTGACTGGTAAATAAGTCTTCTAGGACATAGGATAGTTCTTGATCTAGATTATTTTCGGCACGAAATGAGAGTGGAGATATAACACAGAAATATTCAACGATATTGCAAGAGAGACAACAATATAATAGAGATATAACATAAATATAATAAGAGTCATAGATATACAGTAATACATGATTTGTATTAATAAAGAAATGTATAGAGACTGTAAAAATACAGAGTGAAAGACTCGCTAGAATGGTGGCAGCTTATCTCTGAGAAGAGATGTGACGGCTACTTGCATTCAAAATAAGATGATTACAATGAGGATCTGAAGGCATTTTTACAATAAGAAGGAATGCCAAAAACCATAGACATCCAAAAACCTAACCCTAGGAGATGAAGCGCCAAAAGTCATGTGGGCTCTGTTTGGGTAAGTGAGTACATCAACTTCCCGGGGTCGTAACTTTTGCATATGATCTCTGTTTTAGGCATGTGATAGCTCGTTGGAAAGGTATAGTCGAGGAGATTAATTTTATGGACTCAATAATGCCTTAAGGTATAATTGAGAACCTATATCTTGAAAAACCTTCATTTGGACTCTCAAAATGGCCCCGAAAGTTAAAACCTGCCAAAAATAGTAAATTGCCAAAATTGCCAGAAAACTATTTTGAGCCATTTGGAAAAGGTGGGTGGCCAACGATATCCACCTAGATCAATGCTCCCTCCTTAGGGAGCAATGGTCTCCATTGCATTGAGCTCCCGGGGGAGAGAGAAAAGCATTTGTTGAATCTGCATCTTGGTGAGTTGCTTGCCTTCCTGGAGACGTCGCGCTGCTCAGGTTGTGGAAGTCTGTCATGAACCTGTTGAGGTTGAGGCTATTCAAAAAGTTAGGCTACATGAGAGGACTTTGTATAGAAGGAATATTTTCATTTTGATGTAGCCTTGTCGACCTACTTCTGTGGGATAGAAGGTGCTTGGGGCGAGGCTGTAGTGGTTGCAGTGTCATTTTGGTCTCCTTTTGAATAGATTGTGAAGAAGCTGAATTTTGCAGTATGAGATACTACCTTGCAACACTTTTTAGGTGGAACAATAGTCAGAACTACCTCTGGTATTCTGTAGAGATGACCCCCCAAAGTAATAATGACACTATGGGGTCGAGACTCATAAACAACATGGTGTCTCCACATATATGGTTGGCCCAAGAGAACATCACAGACATCCAATGGGGAAACATCACATAATACCTGATCTTTGAAGGGTTGGATGCTGTATGACAATCGACACTGTTGGCTGACACGGAGATCTTGTCCTTGGTGAAGCCACCCGATGTTGTATGGTTGTGGGTGTGGTGTTGTCGACAATCCCAACTATTTGATGACCTCTGCTGAGATGAGGTTTTTCTGTCTTCTTCTATCAGCAATAAAATGCAGCGGGGTCCACTTCACCCACATCTGTGAATGAAAAATGTGTTTCCCCTCTTCAGGATCTGTTGGCTCTTCTGGTTGAATTGTTGTGGTCGTGACAATAGCAGTGGGGTCTACGTCAATGATCTATCCTTTACCAGTATTTCCATAATCAGATTCTGAATCAGGGTTCGGATCCTTGTCTTTGATCTTGACCACCAATGATTGTTTTGAGCGACATTCATCGATGTTGTGCCAAGGGATTTTGTGGAAATCACACCATTTTTCGGTGTCCTTCTTTCTCTTCCCATGACCCTTCTTTTCCTGTGTCTTGGACTGGTTTTCGGGAGGCTTTTTGTTAGGGTTGTCTTTTTCATACTTTGGTTTTTGCGGATTTGTAGACCCAAATTCCCGTTTGTTCTGGTGCTTAAATTTCTGCTCAATTTTAACAGCATATCGATAAGAAACAACTAGTGATGAGATGTCTAGAAAATATATTTCAGTCTGGATGTATTTGTGTAGATCCCCACGGTATTTAGAACCAAATGTCTCTCGGAGTCTTTGATACCCAACTTCGTGTGCAAGGTATGGAAGGTATTAGTGAAATCTAGAACTACTTGGCCCCTCTCTTGTTGCAATGTGGTCCATCTCATGTATTGGTCCTCATAGTTGCCAACAGGGTAATACTGTTATTTTACCACATCCACAAAAAAATCCTAAGTAGGATCGGCCCCATATATTCCAGACTCCTTTGTGGAACTTTGCTCCCAGTAGGTCTCCCACCAATGTTTGACATGAGGGAGATCTTTAAGGAGTGCGAAGGTGATATTTTTTTGTCGAAAAAATTGTGAACAGAGAAATAACCTTCTAGCAGAGTTTACCATTTTTCTAGGGCTTCTGCATCTATATGTCCTTCAAATACAAGAATATAAAAATTAACTTGTACCTTGAAAAGAGAGGTGCCTCGAAAGTGGTTTCTTGATGACGATGTGCCTGATTCTATCGGGAGGCGTTGAAGGATGTGGGAAAAATTCTCCATCATTTTGTCCCTTTTTCGCGTGAGAGCTTACTCAAGCAACAGACTGATAAGATCATCTGCTCCATCATTTTTCTTTTCTTCCGCCATTGAGGGTTTCTTGGGTGTGTGAGAGCTATTGTCCTCAAGAGAGACAAGCTCAAGACCCAACTTGCTATACTTAGACCTCGTCGGGGACATGCACTGAAAATGATCAAGAGCAACCTGCTCTGATACCACTGATCCAGATTATTTTCAACATGAAATGAGAGCGGAGATATAACACATAAATATTCAAAGATATTGCAAGAGAGACAACAATATAACAGAGATATATCGAAAATATAACAAGATTCACAGATATACAGTAATACACGATTTCTATTAATAAAGAAATGTACAGAGACTGTAAAAATACAGAGTGAAAGACTCGCTAGAATGGTGGCAGCTTGAAGAGATGTGATGGCTACTAGCATTCGCAAGAAGATGATTACAATGAGGCTCTGAAGGAATTTTTACAATAAGCAAGAATGTGAAAAACCCTAGACATCCAAAAACCTAACCCTAGGAGATGAAGTGCCAAAAGTCATGTGGGCCCCGTTTGGGTAAGTGAGTACATCAACTTCCCGGGGTCGTAACTTTTGCATACGATCTTTGTTTTAGGTGTGTGATAGCTCGTTGGAAAGTTATCGTCAAGGAGATTCATTTTGGGGGGTATCATCAAGGATATTCATTTTGGGGGCTCAATAATGCCTTCATCTATCATTGATAACCTCGATCTAGAAAAACCTTCATTTGGACCCTCAAAATGGCCCCGGAAGTTAAAACCTGCCAAAAATAGTAAATTGCCAAAATTGCCAAAAAACTGTTTTGAGCCATTTGGAAAAGGTGGGTGGCCACCGATATCCACCTGGATCAGTTCTGGGTTTGAATATTTTAAATTCAATAGGGTACTTCCTAGTAAGGGTAATCTCAACTACTAAGGGTTCCCCATCACCATTCCCTCTCATGGAATCATTTTCTATGTAAGTGATACACCCATAAACAATTTATTTTCATTAT
>WSFP011462908.1:0-18676 GCA_009831015.1 Picea engelmannii
TAGAATACGGTTAATGAGAATTCTTCCATTCTTTCTATCTTGCTTCTTCTTTCTTAATTTCTCTCTGCAAATGTGTGTAGTATTTTCTAGCTAGATCTATTATGTGCAGGTTCAACACATTTACAAACATTGCCTACAACATATATGTAGCAACCTAAGGGATCTACAGCAAATGTTACTGGAGAGTTGCAAAAAATGTTACCGACAAGTTGTAGCAAACATTACTGGCATGTTGCAACAACTTCTATAGGTTTGATAAATAGATGATTTCTCTTAAAGTATGATCTGGGTATTTGAGATTTTTTTGTGGGTGTGTATATCATAATTTAATGCTTTCTTCTACCAAAAATATCGGATACCTAGTTCATGGATCTTGTGATATGAATAAATCATCAACTAGGTGTTTGTGACATGCATTGTTGGGGCTGCCAAAAAGGCCATTAATGGAATGTTATGTGAATACTTAATTGTATATAATCATCATGGAGTGATTTGTAACTCATAGAAAGTTAAATATTTGAACCAATATATGCATTAGTGAACCATTGAAATGAATCAAATCTCACACCTTCAAATATTGATGAACAATTGATGGAAATTCATAGCTTTATCCATACTTTAATTCCTTGTGATTTCTTTTATGTTGCCTAATCATTTGGAAATAGCATGCTTTGTGTAGGAATTGCTTCTATAACAACTTATTCTACTACGGGTTCTTGTGGAGTCGTATATTCCTCTTCTTCAGCAGTCTCTTAAGCTTTTGCTATTTTTTCCTTTGTTGTCGGTTCTTGTGTAGAAGCAAAATGGCTTCTTAATGTTGGTTCTTATGTAGCAACATCAATGCTTTCTAATGTTGGTTCTTGTGTAGCAACATCAATATCTTTCCTTGGCCTATTTGCCTCAGTATCTTCTGCAACGTAATTAGATCTAGTCCTTCTCTTTCTTCGATATTAAGGGGGTTATGTTGTAATGGATTTGAACAGGGGAAATAGAGTAACATGATGTCATAGTATAAATGGAGTAGTAAAGGTTGTGGATTGAAAAAGGGTGGGGATGGTGTGTTCATGATAGGTAAACCCATGGCCAATGTTTCCCTTCCCCAACTGAAGAATTTTTCCATCCTTGGAAAAATGACAAATGGTAAGGAAATAGGAAGTTGGTTCTTTTGTAGTAACCTCAGGGCATGTAGGTGTTGGTTCTTATGTCACAACACCCGTTTCTTCTCCCTTTCTAGTCGTGCCAGTTCTTCAATAGCAAAATCCCTTGTATTTGGTTCTTTTTTGGAAGCCACGAGGCTTATTGCTACTGGTTCTTGTGTAACAACACCAATATTTTCTTCAAAATTCGTTGTTTTTATTAATTCTACAACAATGGTGGATCTTGTGAAGTGCTTCTAACAATATAAACATACTACATAATCTATAGCTCACTATTAGATGTTGAACCTAAAGGAAGTGTGTTGGAACAAGATCAATAGAAGGCATGCAACAACAAAGCTTATAGTGTGTTGGTAGCAACAAACTCATGGAAATCTGCATTCAACAATAATTGAAACTAGAAAGTAGATAGGATAGTTAGGTAGCTCGACATTGTAAGTGAGTTGAGTTACTTTATTGTATGGGTTGGGAATGGGTGGAGCAACAAGTTGTGGAGGAAATAAGTACATGAAGGTTTGATTTGGTGGCAGTGGTTACATGAATGATATTCTTAAGAGGCCCTGAATAAAACTTTGTATCTTCAATGTCAACCACATATGCAGATGAAACTTCTTTAACTTCAATATGCAGTTTTCTTCTAATTATCTACGATATAGGTGTTGAATTTTAACAATTTCCAGATCCAATAATTACTTCCTTATGATTTCAATTAGAATTTTAATACCACTTTTATCATATAATAATTACACACTGGAAATCTCAACCAAAAACTATACAGTGGAAACAATAGAATCATAGAAAGCTATCCATGCACAATAGACACAAAGATTTTTTCCTAGGAAACCCAACCTTGGGAGAAACCCCAACAAATTTTCTCTAGAAGAAATCAATCCAAGATTACAAGTATATCATCAATATGAAGAAACCCTAGAACTTGGATAAGTGCGCCCTTGAAAGAAAGATAACCTGGACAAGATAGTGCATCCAACAAAAGATAGAAAACCCTAACCAAAGATGCTACTTGTTGAAATTGCGCCTCCCCTTCTTGAACAACAAACTTCTTATTGAAAAACTAACTTTATGAGAGAAGAAAAGTTGTGAAGTGATGATGAACAAATGAGAACCAAGGCGAATTATTTATACTAAACAAGTCACCTTACTTTTGTTTGTGGGGTCGACTTCTTCTTTTGTCCACAATAATTCTTCTAGGGGCTTCTTCAATGCTTCTTCTTCACTTGTAGGGCTGACTTGTACTTCTTGGTATTTCTTCTTGCTGGAAAAGTTTTCCATGAGCCATGTTGATTTACCTTCACCTCACATTCACGTCTAATTAATATAGGACTTTAATGTTGAGTAAACCCACCGATGAGACCCTTGTCATAAGAGGTCTCTTGAGCCTACATCTTCAACATAGACTAGACTTGTAAACAAGTCAAACCTGTCCTATAAAATTAGATCACTCCATCCTGGAGCAGACAATGTGAGAGCATATCGAGTCTCTATTACTCCTAGTCAAATCAACATGACAAACAAGAGAGAGGCTATCTCTGGTCCATTCACCACTAGCCAAATTAGCATGGCCTTGTGAGTGAATGTATCATCCTCCCTTGGTCAAATAAGCATGAGAAATCTAGGAGAATGTATGTCTAATGCTACTAAATGGAGAAAATCAACACTCCCTCTCAATGAGGGAGACAGTCTACATCACGCCAAGCTTGTCTATGAAGTATACAAACTTCACTCTAGACAGAGGCTTGGTGAGAATGTTTGTTATCTACTCATATGTGGATATGTACTAGAGCTTCACTGCTCCCTTATGCACCATGTCTCAAATGAAGTGATATTTGTTCTCAACGTGCTTTGACTTGTCATGAAATATTGGATTCTTTGAAAGCTTGAAACAACTTTGATTATGATAATGTATCAAGGTCGTCTCTAGCTCCTGATCAAATAGTCCTGCAAGAAGCTTCTGAAGCCATACTGCTTCGTGACTTCCGACACTGGATGCAATATACTCTACCTATGTTGTACTGAGTGCTACAGAAGATCGGTTCCTACTAATCCAGGATATCATATATGATCCTAAGTTGAAGTATCACCCCAAGGTTCTCTTTCTGTCTACTACACTCCCTTCCTAGTCATAATCTGTATATCCCTGCAGCCTCACTTCACCACCTGAGACATATCTTAGACCATATCCAATTATACCACGTAGGTAATGCAACACATGCTTTGTTGTAACCCAATGGAACTACCTCGGCTCAACCATAAACTGGCTCAAGGTTCTCACTACAAAGCAAATATATGGCTTGGTGTTAACCAGGTACATCGAGGATCCAATCAGTTGTTCGTACATAGTGGGATTCATCAAATATTAATATGTAGCAGAATCACTCAGCTTCTTCATATTTTTCATCATAGGTGTAGCCATGGACTTACAGTCCATCATACCAAATCTACTCAAGATCTCAACTATGTACTTCACATTTCCAAAGAAGATCTTACCTGGTCTCTTCCACACCTCCAATCCCAATAAATAATGCATCAAGCCAATATCCTTCATCTCTAACTTAGAGGCCAAATCCCTCTTGCACTCGAAAATGAGCCTCTCTGCGTCCGTAAGGAATAGATCATCAATATACAACATCAAGATCAAAGGATCGTAATCAACAACCTTATAGTAAAGGTTGGAATCTACATCACTCTTGGTGAATTCCAAACTCATCAAGTATATATCAATCCTGGAGAACCATGCCTTGGGTGCCTGCTTGAATCCGTACAATGCCTTTTTCAATCTATAAATATGAGACTCCTTCCCATGTATCACAAAGCCCTAAGGTTTCTCTATGTACACTTCCTCCTCAATCACATCGTTGAGGAATGTGGTCTTCACATCCATCTATGTAATCTCCAACCCATAATTGAAGCAAGATAAATAATAGTCATGATGGAAGTGTACCTGGCTACCAGAGCAAAATTCTCCTCATATTCTACTCCCTCTTTCTGAGAGAATCCTCCAGCCACAAACCTCACTTTGTACTTATTGATGTTACCATTTGTTGCATGCTTGATCTTGTAGATCCACTTGGAAGTCGCCATTGAATTCTCCTCTGGTCTCGTAACTATCTCCCACACATCATTCTTCTTGATGGATTGATACACTTCCATCATGGAATCCTTCCAAACCTACTGACTTGTTTCCTCCTCATAACTGGAAGGTTTAGAATCAATGATGTGACTCATCAATGCCATATAATGTGAGAACCTTTTTGTTCATTTTCTCTCCCTAAAAGTACCACTAGGAGATGCATGCCCCTTTGCATCCTACAAAGTGTCACGAAGCCATGCTGGCCTCTTCTTGATTATTGCAACATCTCTAGGTAGATCCACTGGATCTGTTGGCTCTACTGACTCCTCCTGATAGTCTGAAGGATAAACAACTAGACTAGAGGTATCTATACCAACATACTTTGGAGCCTCCTGCTCCTCACTATCAATCTCCATACGATACTCTCTAGACTTCCTAAAGGATACCTCTTCATCAAAAGTAACATCACGACTAACCTCAATCTGACATTGTCCTGGAATGTAGATCATGTATGCATTTGAAGTCTCGTTGTGTCCCACAAACCCTTCTTCCCATAAGGTTCTAACTTCATCCTCTTCTCCTTAGGCACATGGATGTATAGTGGACAACCAAAGATCATCAAATGGCCAACATCTGGCTTCACTCCTATGAATACCTCCTCGGGATTCTTATCTCCCAATATCTGGTGAGGACTTATGTTTTGAACATAAACTGTTGTGTTGGAAGCCTATGCCCATAATAACATGGGTAGATTATGATCATGAATCATTTCCTTGACGACCTCCACAATGGACCTGCTCTTCCTTTCTGCAACCCCATTTCGTTGAGGGTTGTAAGGAACTGTCCACTCCTTCTTGATCCTTGTTTCCTTGTAGAAATCAATAAATTCATTGGAAGTATACTCTCCTACATTATCTTACCTTAAAACCTTTATCTTATTCCCCGTCAAGTTCTTTTCTTGAGCCTCGAACTCCTGGAACCTACTAAATACTTCATTGGTCTTTATGAAGTAGATACAAGTATTCCAGGAGAAATCGTCAACGAATGTCACACAGTACAAGAATCCACCCAAAGATGATACTGACATTGATACACATACATTTGAATGCACTAGATCCAAGGTCCCTTTGGATCTACTATCATTGCTCGGATATGGTCCCTTGGTATTCTTACCAAGTGTACATCCCATGCAAACACCCTCATGCTCTTCCTGGAGCTCTAGAATAATTGTAGCCATTCTCCTTGATGCTAGAAAAACCTTGAAATGTAGGTGATCAAATCTCTGATGCCATAACTCACATGAATTGATATTTTCATGTACCAATGCCTGGACTGGATGCCCTAATAATATGTACAATCCTCCCTCTCAAACACCAATCACTCCTATTGAGCCTATGCTTGATCCATTAGGCCATACAAGAACGTGACCATCTACAAATGCAACTATGCGACCTCTATCCTCCAATGTTGAGATAGAGAGCAGGTTCTTCCTTAATCCTGGTACAAATAATATGTCTCTCGTGTGTAGAGAATCTCAATACTCTAGCTAAAATGTTGTTGCTCCAATTCCTTTCACTGCATACTTGGAATTGTCTCCAAGTTCCACCTGTAATGTTGAGTCCTTCTTTGTTAAATCTCTAAGAGAATCCTGGTAACCTGTCATGTGCCTAGAAGCACCACTTTCTACCAACCAGATATCATGACTATCTATAATTGTTTTTGTAAGAGTGGAGACAAATAAATACTCATTCTGAAGTTCATCTATAATGTCATCAAGTTTAGATTCCTTTTTCTTCTTCTGTGGTGGATGATCATCAATATCAGTTATTGATGCATCTTGCTTTCCCTTCCTTTTCTTCTGAGGGAACTGAGATGCATAGTGATAAAATGTGTGACAATTGTAGCATTTTATCTTTGAAATATACTTCTTCTTTTGTTCTTGAACTAGATTTGATCATCCACCTGTATTTTTCTTTCCAAAATTTCTTTTGCCTTTTCATTTTCTTGCATCAGCTGCAAGAGCTTGAGTTCCTTCATCCTGGGGTCTCTGCAAGCTTCTCTTGGACAATAATCTGGCCTTCTCTTGGGTACAATCACTCCATAGTCTATCAAACTTGGGAAGCTTCTCTTGCCCACAAATGCTCTGAAAGATCAATCCCATGAAGAAGGAAATCCATTAAGAGTCACGGTAACAAGTTCTACATCATCAATGGTGTATCCAATGGCATTAAGTTGATCTATCAACTAGGATACCCTCATGAAATAAGTGGCAACTGAATCTAACTTGGTCATCATGATACAACAAAGTTGATTGTAGTTATTGTTGTTGCTTAATCACAGGTAGCCCATTCTTTCTTTTAAATGTTTTTGTTGTTACAGTTAAGACGTTATGATTATTGAGATGATACTCATTTCTACGTGGTAATACAAGATAAACTAATAATCAATCATGACAATCTAGAATCCCAAAAGACCAAAGGGCTCAGTTTACTTCCATTTAGTTTCAGGACCTGAAATATCGTCTAAACCAGTTGAAGTGTTGGTGATTGATACTAATCACCACACTGGTGGAGATCACTACCCTGGTTATGAAGAAATCTACAGGATCTTCAATTCTGCATATTTCCCAGTGGATGACGAGAATTTGGGAGTTTACCAGAATATCCTAAGAAGCGGCACCCATCAAGTAGTCGCCCGACCACCAGTTTTCCCATACAACGAGGCAGTGCATTGGTGCCTCAAACAATTTTATACTACCACAATGACCATCAAGAAAAAACAAGGGAAGTGGGTAGCATCCCTAAGACCTCAAGACATCGGCTCGAGATATCATCTTCCCACTCCCACATTCTCTCTCAATGAACTGTTCTTAAAATGGTTTTCCCAAGCAAGCAAAGGACCAACTAAGCAAATGAAACAATGGTGGGTCGATGAAGATGAGACCCTCAAACAAGGACAAAAATTATTTCCCACTCATCGGATCAAGCGCCCTACAAAATGTTGGTAGCCATGCTTTGACAACTATATGGAGAAGAAAAGAGCACATGTTTTCAAATGGATTGGATTCCTTTGGCACACACCATAAACAAGATAGGGTAAGTATTCAACTGGGAAAACATCCTAGATTTCAACATATGTCTATGCATGAAGAATATCCCGGGTATGAAGAAGCCATGTTTTTATATGTCGACCTACATGATTGATTCCATCCACTCCTCTGTACAATTTGTTGAATTGGGGTGAAACTAGGACCGAAACCAGCCCCCCATCCATGTATACTACTCTGAGTTATGGACCATTAGTTACATAAAACACTTTTATGACATATGCAATCTCTTCCTAGCCCCTCTACACATTATTTTGTTTGGTTTCCCAAGACACGGAATTTCCTTTGAAGCAGGAATGGGATGAAATTGGTAGTTGAATGGTTTCTCTATAAATATTATTCATATATCAAGGTGTATGGAACCACTGGAGCCCCACACCGTTTACCCTACTTTGTCCCAAACCGTTTGTTGATGAGGGTGATTGCATACCAAACCACGGGGTCAAGGGTCACTACACTATTCCAAATTAGCAGCAAAAAACTTTATCCATTTTTCCCTATCCACATCGGAAGCTAAACTATTTTCAATGGCCAACCCGCATTGAAAGAAGCAAAGGCCCTGCAAGAGTTAATCATATGCCTAGGAGAGCCTAAAGGCCATGATACTCATGATTTTGCAATCAGCCATGTCAGGTATGTTGGTCTCACCCATTCCATCATCCATGTGGTCGATTTTGAAGAGGACGAGATTAAGGGGATCCTCTCTTATGATGAAATCTTGCATAACTTACCCCATGATGTTGTCAAGCAGGAACTTGAACATGAACAAGAAGCAATCAAGAGGGAAACTCTAAACCACTTCCAGATATTTCTTCAGCAAGAGCAGGACACTGACATCATGAGAGAGAAGGAGAAAACTTGAAAGGAGGAAAATCTATAACAAAAAAGACTCTAAGTTGAGCAATATTATCAGAGAAGGCAAGCTGAGGAGCCAAATAATAGGAAAGAACATGAGTGCATGGTGCAACAGACTGCACTCCAAAAGAAGAAAGAAGAAGAAGCCAAAGCCAAGAAATTGGTTGACGAGATAGAAGCTGAGAGGTTGGTTGATGAAGAAGAAGCCAAGAGATTGGTTGATGAAGCAGAATCCAAGAGATCAACTGATGAGGTAGAGGAAAAATGGGTAGATAATGACGCTAAAGCTAATAAGAAGGCGGACGAGTTGTTGAAGCAGCAACAATTTCATAATTTAAGCCAGACCCCTAACTCTCCATCAACACCCAATCTAGGCATTGTGAACGTACCCCCTCAATAATACACTCCCATAAGTACTATTCCAGGAGATTCTTCCTTCTCCTCCCAAGCCCTGAATTTTGAGGGATCTATAGTAGCCATTTGAGACTACTATTTTGATAACAAGACAAGATGTATTGAGAAGATATAAACCAAGAGAAAAATAGGAGAATATATGAGGTCAAAACCATCTGCAGGGAGGGTAGTAGAATGGAAAGCAGGGCCTGATCCTAAAGAAAATGCAGTTCAAGCAGCCTCTTCACTCCACACTTTTGTAGGGATAAATTCCTCATCTCTCCTTGAGGTAACCAACACCCTCAAAACTACCAAAAACAAAGTCATTGAACTGGAGACAGAGCGGAGAGATGTGAAAGACAATCTTACCATAGATTTCCAGAAAGCCACAAAAGAAATTGACAGTCTCAATACATAAAAGATTAATAGAGATTTGCAAGCACAAAGAGACTAGATGAATGTATAATTCCAAAAAAGGATGAAAATACAATGGGACACAAATAGTAATGAATTAGAATTAGAAAAACAGAGACTCAAGACATCCATAGAAGAGACCAGGGCATCAACAGGTACAATAGAATCTATCAAGGCACATGCATTAGTATTGGGTGAAGAACTCGTGACAGGAAAGAATGAACTCCTAGATCTAATAAATAGCATATGGGTTGAGCGAGAGGAACAACTCAAGCTACAAAGCACATTGGTAGAAAATCAAGAAAGGCATCAGGAAGCAAGCGAAGCCTTGGAGGAAATGCCCAGTTGGAAAGATATGTACAAATCTCCACCTACCACACTGCTAGTATATTCCAAGAGGGAAAAAATTAGATTCCATATGCTCTTTGATGTTGATGAATGCAGCTATGGGCGACATCCTCCATCTTACAAACCCGTGAGATGTGGAACATAGTAGCTATGTGAGTCTTTCTCTCGGCTTACAAACATGAGAGAAATCCCCTAAGAAGGGTTCATGGTTCTTGTCGTGGACAGAGTCAGGAATGTAGAGATGACCTCCTCCATGACGTGAGTGAGAAGAACTCCGGATGATTATCCGGTGGAAAAGCGATATGTTGAGTTAGGACGTGCAAAGGGTTGAGCACAAGGTGAACATGAGAAATCCCAAAAGTGTTGGGCACATCATCATGTGAACAGAAATGAAGATGGTGTGATATCCTCCTCTGAGCAGCAGAGTTGACGAGAAGACTTCAGATGATTCTCCTATCGGTGGTAGTGGGAAAGTAGATCTGTGGAGTGGACATGGTTGTGGACGAGCACAGGTGAACGTCTGAAGACTTGGTTCATCTGTGTAATGCAGTGAATCAGATCTATGGCATCCCTATGGATGTGCCCCTAGTGGATGAGCACTAGTGGGTGTATCAGATCCTTTGCTATATATATTTTTCAAGAGTCAGACCTACCTGTAACCCTATTTTCTATGTAAATGGTACAAGTCGGCCCCACCTTAATGTGATTAATAATAAATGTAAAAGATAAATAATATTAATATTAATTATAATAAATAATAAATCTAATAATAAGTATATTTGGCTTAGAGAGGTCAGCCCTGTTGTGCCAATAGACGCCCTTGTTAATTGGTGAAAGTCTAATATAAGTAGGAGATGATTCTCCATTGTAGAATCATATCCTTCTTGTTTGTTTTGGAAATTTCAGCAAGTACTTCTCTTTGGCAAAGGTGCGCACCTCTCTTGGGTGCTAGTATTCTATGGCTTAAGCACCCTCTTGTGTGCTAAGCCATTCTTGGTGGTGAAAATTATTTCTCTTGAAGAATATAGCAAAGGATTTGGTTGGGTTTTCTTCCCTTGTTGAGAAGGGTTTCCCGGGATATATCTTGTGTACTTGTGCATGGTGTTTCTTCTTGTGATCTTGGTTGCTGTAACATTCTTGTTTATGGTTAAGACATGATGAAATTGAAATGAACTACATGCTTAACCTAATTCTTATGAAAATCAACATGGTATCAGAGGATAGGTCTTGAAATAACCCATTGCACAAGCATCTACCAGGTCTCATCCTTTACCAGTCTTCCCACCCCTTCTGCAGAACCATACAACCCTCCTAGGGTTTCCAGAAAATTCGTACAACCCTCTCCTTTTGGGTGTTTTAGCCCCTTAAAACTTGGATGTTGGGGATACTTTCAGCATAGAAGAGTACGGCCTCTTCTAGTGCATCTCCAGAAGATCTCAAAATGAAATTCCGAGAAATTTTGATTTTTGGCCATAGGGTTTCTAGGGTGCCGAAATTTCCTGCGGAATATTAACTCTGGTTTTCTGAAGAAACATTTCTGAATCAGCAAAGCATCTCTGTGATACTATCAAATTGATTATTGGTAGTCATAAGTCCAATATAATCCAGTCTACAAGGATTCAAGAAAAATGAAGAACATAACTCCAATGGAAGATAGGCTTGATGGAGCAAGCAACTTCAGCCCCTGGAAATCAAAGCTTCTAGTCACTCTTGAAGAAGAAGATGTCTTGGATGCAACAACTAAAACTCTACCAGAAACAACGACTGATTTAGAGAAGAAATTAAGAAAAGAAGATGACGTTAGATCAAGGAAAATAATCATCTACTCGGTAAGAGACCACCTCTTGCCCCGGATTGCCAATCTGAAGACTGCCTATGATATGTAGAAAACATTGAAAGAACTATTTGAAAGTGACAACACCCTCAGAGTTCTTACCTTGAAGAGTCAACTCCAAATTACTAAGATGACAAAAGATGACACAGTTTCACTCTTCTTCATGAAGTTATCAAAGATTAAAGAACAGCTAGAGACAATTGGAGAAATCATGTATGATAGAGAACTTGTCTTAACCACTCTCCAGAATCTTCCAAAATCATGGGAGTCATTACTTCAGAGTATCAATGGAAGAGAAACTCTACCAACCTTTGAGCATCTATGGATAGATTTCACTCAAGAAGAACTTAGACTCAAAAATAGAGGAGTGGAAGATTCCCAGAAGAAAATCATGCTCTTGCACTACATACTAGGAAGGGAGGAAAATTCAAAAGAAACTTTAGGCAAACATTTAAAGAAGAAAAGTCTTCATCCAATTCAGGATATCAAAGAAGAGATGCTTCAAAAGTTCAGTGCTACAGATGTGACAAGTATGGACACATTGCTAAAAATTGTCCAACCAGAAAGAAGGGAAAAAAATATGCGACCATTGTTGACATTGATCCAGATCCACCTCAAGTAAGTGAAGAGAAGAGAGACGAGAAATAATTTCTCTAGAAGAACGTTGCCACAATCTAGGTAAAATCTTTCTGTTTTAAAATTTTATAGTTGATTGCATTTTTTCAAAATAAACGAAGGATATTACTCCTTATACTAAAAGAGTTCTCAAAGACTTGGACCAATATCCCTGGTACGGGAGTCCAAAACATATTCAAATTGTTCATTGTACAAGAACAAGCAGAAATATTATTCTTGAAAAGAAGATACGTCTTCAAGATTCATAGACTATAAAAATAAAGATTGACAGTGAAACAAATATCTTCTCCCCCTTCAACAGTTTAGAGGGATACAATACCTTACTCAAGTTGATCTAGTTGTTTCAGCCGATACATATTCAGAGATATTTCAATAAGGTCTAAAAGGCCCTTCTAGAACCACTCTGCAAGAGGCAGAGAAACATACAAGCCTCTCAAGGCACTTTCCGAGAAAGAAAAGGATATTTTTGAGCTATCCTTCAATCATGAACCACTTCATTGATACTGAGACACCTTGTCTTAGAAAAGCAAGAAGAGAATGAGTATAGAAAGATGCCATAATAGAAGAATACCAGTGTATCTTAAAAGAATGATGCATAAAGATATTATTTAGGGATCATAAAGGAAAATCAATAAGAAGATCTATATGATCAAGCATGAAGCTAATGAAAGTGTCAAGAAATACAAGCCAGAGGTTTCTCACAAAGAGGGAGTTGTCTATGATAAGACACTTGATCCAGTGAACTTAATACACTTCTTCCATACTACCACCCATGAATTGGAATCTATATCAGATAGATAGATTCTTGATGATTTTGGATTTCATCAAAAGTGTTGCTAATACGAAACTATATTATTATAGTGTTGGTAACGAGAGCCTAACCTTGATAACTTATTCAAAAAACCTTGTTGTTGCATACAAGTAATCCTTGACTTCTAAATTCAAGATGAAGAATTTGAGTATGATGCACTATTTCTTGGGACAAGAAGTATGACAAAGGACCGATGAGATTTTCCTGAGTCAAGGAAAATATACAGTAAAATTATTAAAGAAGTTCAGTATGACATAATGAAAAATCCACTGTGATGGAACTAAAGAAAAAGACTAATGATGATTCAAATGAGATTGATCCACAATTGATTGGATCACTGATGTATCTGGTTAACATTAGACTTGATTCATATCATACAGTGAAATGTGTTTAGACATTTCATGAGTCAATCGAGAGAGATTCTAGGTACAGTTAGATATGGCCTAAGACATGCCTCCAGTATAAACTTGAGTTTGCAGGATATGTCGATTCATATTGAGCAGAAAGTATAGTGGACCGAAATAACACATCTCGTCATTGTTCTACCATAAAGTGTTCATGAAACAGGAAACAAAACTCTGTGGCCTTAAGCACCAAAGAGGTAGAGTATATAAGTGTGTGAAGCAATATGGGTTCACAAACTTCTGACAGATTTACTTAACCATGAGATGGATCCTATGATGATAACCAAGAGTCGTGTGTAAAGCTCCTTGAGAACCTAATGTTTCCTGATGGTTCGAAATACGATGAGATGAAGTATCCTTATATCAGAAGATATGATGCAAAAGAAAATTGTAGACTTGCAGTACCTTCCTACACCTGAGAAGACTGCAGACATTTACACCAAATAAACGTGGTGAAGAACGCCTTCCGAGTTAAGAGGGAGTATGGATGAATGTAGCCAAAAAAAAAAACAGAGTACATTTATATGAGACTTGTCTTGATGAAGAATGCCTCCCTAGTTGAGAGGGAGTGTTGATGAATGCAGCTATGGGAGACATCCTCCAACTTACAAAACTTGTGAGATGTGGAACATAGCAGCTATGTGAGTCTTTCTCTCAGCTTACAAACCTGAGAGAAAGCCCCTAAGAAGGGTTTGTGGTTCCTTCCATGGACAGAGTCAGGAATGTAGAGATGACCTCCTCCATGACGTGAGTGAGAAGAACTCTATATGATTATCTGGTGGAAAAGCGATCTATTGAGTTAGGACGTGCTTGTGGCTGAGCACAAGGTGAATGTGAGAAATCCCAAAAGTGTTGGGCACATCTTCATGTGAACATAAATTAAGATGATGTGATAGCCTCCTCTGAGCAGCAAATTTGATGAGAAGACTCCATATGATTCTCCTGTCGGTGGCAGTGGGAAAGTAGATCTGTAGAGTGGACGTGCCTGTGGACAAGCACAGGTGAACGTCTAAAGACCTAGTTCATCTGTGTAATGCAGTGAATCAGATCTATAACATCCCTATGGATGTGCCCCTAGTAGATGATCACTAGTGGGTGTATTAGATCCTTTGCTATATACATTTTTCAAGAGTCAGGCCTACCTGTAACCCTAATTTTTATGCAAAGGGTACAGGTCGGCCCCACCTTAATGTGATTAATAATAAATGTAAAAGATAATTAATATTAATATTAATTATAATAAATAACAAATATAATAATAAGTATATTTGGCTTAGAGAGGTCGGCCATGTTGTGCCAATAGACGCCCTTGTTAATTGGTCAAAGTCTAATATAAGTAGGAGATGATTCTCCATTGTAGAATCATATCCTTCTTGTGTGTTTTGGAAATTTCAGCAAGTACTTCTCTTTGGCAAAGGTGTGCACCTCTCTTGGGTGCTAGTATTCTAGGGCTTAAGCACCCTCTTGTGTGCTAAGTCATTATTGGTGGTGAAAGGTATTTCTCTTGAAGAATATAGCAAAGGATTTGGCTGGGTTTTCTTCCCTTGTTGAGAAGGGTTTTCCAGGATATATCTTGTGTACTTGTGCATGGTGTTTCTTCTTGTGATCTTGGTTGCTGTAACATTCTTGCTTATGGTTAAGACATGATGAAATTGAAATGAACTACATGCTTAACCTAATGCTTATGAAAATCAACATTTGACACTTGCAAACGTCTCTTCAAGAATTCACAGACTACCCAAAAGGCAGTAGCCGACACCTTCCAAAGAAACAGGGATGCGGCCAATACATTCCATCGACAAAACAACATTTGCCAGCACAAGAATGGTTGAGGTGGAGGAACACAAGAAAACTAGCTAGGGGAACATTCGGAATATGCTTCAATTTGAGAGAGAATCAATTGAAGAACACATGTTGAGACCCGCCCGACTCACCCACAAATTCCAATTCTTTGTCAAGAACGCAACAGAGTTGTTATACCAAGAAGTATCCACCAAAGTTTGAAATGGAGAAATAGTATTGGAAAGATTACAATCAAGCAAACTCAAAAGTATATTGAGAGAGAATTCCCTCTATAAAGAACATCAGGATCAGCTACAGGGCCAGGGAAACTCATGATTACAAATTTCACAATTTCTTCTAGATGTTGCCTGCTTCAGTTATTGTAATCTTATTTTTGGATTCAGAATATGAAGAATCTCTTTTTGTAAAACTTCCATGATTTCATGATTGAAAAGATAATGATGTAAACGGTCACTCCTCATTATAAAAGGGAATATTGTCCATTAGAAAAGGCTTTTGGTTTCAGAATGTAGCAAGATAGTATTTTTACTGCAAGTTAATTTGAACCTGAAGACATTTTTTTGTTGGAGATTATGGTGTTGATATGTATAAATCCAATTATTCAATTTATGCATGTCTATTACTGTAGTATGTGAACGTTGGTTTACGAATTATTTCTGAATTAATGCTTTCATTATTCACAGTTACCATGATTTTCAAAGCGAGTACAGTGGCAATATGGTGCAATTAACTAATAAATTACTTGATTCTAACCATTCATGTTGTTGAAATTTCATGTTAACTGTATGATGACTTTCTTCTATGCAAGTAATATAAATATTTCACTGTATTCATCCTTGTTAGTTTGCTCCTGATCATGATAGGTTAGCTTAGAATTAAATAGAGATTGCATTTTAAAATTGTAATCATTCATCTTAGCTTAAAATTAGTTAGTTAGATTTTTTTCTTTATTTTTAATTCATTTGAGAACCTTTGGTTCTCATATTCATATTTAGTTAGTACATTAGTTAGATCAGTAACCAGGCGAAAATATGGTCAAAATTGTTATTCCAAATGAGAGTGGGTCTAATTGGGACCTGCCATCGGGCGTTTTCCCTCATCTGATTGAACGGGTCATTCTGACCCGTCAACAGAAATGGCGCTAGAAGGAGGGCCACAGAACTGAATGGTTGCAAATAGAAGCTTAGACCCTTCTCATTATGTTCCGCAAGTAAGCATTTCCTCATCAAGTGATTCCCACCAAGTTCGCTCCGAACACATTGTCCTTCCCCTGGAGCATGTTGTGAACACGCCAGCCCAATTTAGCACCCATTGTACTTCCACTCATCCCAAACCTTACTTTTCTTCCCCACAACCTCGTGTCCTAACCATCTCATAGATTGATGCCATAGTCAGACACCCAATCGAGCATATCAATCGTGCCTTGACTAGACAACTTAGCAGGTAGACTGGACATATACCTTTAGATTACTCTCTGCTTGAAAATCGAGAAGACCATCGACATACAAATCCCTACTTCACCGACCCAAACTTCTATCGAGGAAACCCTTTGGTTGGAACCCTTGAATATCATGTTCCTGAAGACACTTATGATTTTCCCAAGACTTATGAATTAGACCTTGAATATTATTTGTTAGTCGGTGGAGCAGGAGACCACCCTCACCCCCCAAGTCACCCCCTTACACTCCAAGAGACAAGTCAAAGGAAAAATTCAAAGAAAGAGACGAGTCTGAGACTGAACCTGAAAATAACCCATATCAGATTATTGTGTATTGACCCCCAAACATGGTTGGAGCAAATGAAAACCAAATCCACCTCCTTATTATCCCTGGTCTTAGCTGATGTAGTCGTTATACTAGGGATCCATCGTGACATGCCCAGACACCCTGAGAAGTTCCTACCGAAATTCAACCATGACAAAAAATATTTAACTGAAAACCATGTGCATAAATTCATGTTGGTTATTAGGTTACAAATCATTCTCCATGAAGATGTCATTTGTCGTTTGTTTCCCCTTACGTTTGAAGAGAAATCTTCGACCTAGAATTTCTTTTTAGAAGAAGCCTCCTTTACAAATTGGAAAACCTTTGAAACTATTTTTCTCAAGAAGTTTGGGGAAAACAAAACACTAGCCACCCGGGTTCTAAAACTCTCGGGTTCTATAACTCTCAAGAGTCAAGATGGATTCGAAAGAATTGGTTACTGATTATAATCAACGTTTTCTCACTTTGTTAAAGTGAATCCCGTGCGCCTCTAAACCCGATGAAGATGTAATTATTGAATTATACACCTCCGATTTACCTATGTCCATGGCTATGTAGAAAAAAACTCTGAGAAAGGCACTCTGGAAGAAACTTTCCAAGAGGCCCTTAAGTTTGAGAAGAACATGATGCGTTTAAAAGGTAGCTTTAACTCGAAACTATCTAAAGACAAAGGTAAAGGTAAAGTGTATGTGTCTAAACCCAGTGAAGATAAGAAGCCTTCTAATTAAATGGATATGGAATCTCTTCAAAGGATCATTAAGAAGTTATCCAACGATCTAATAGACTTAAAAAAAGGTGGTGGGGAAGGATGTTCTAGCCAAAAAAAAAAAAAAATTAGGTTCCCTGCCAAGAAATATAAGAACATGCCACCAACCAACAAAACCACCCCTTTTGAGACGGAAGGCATTAACATGGAATATATTTTCTAGGATATCCAAACCTAGGAAACATAGAATATGACTAAAGTCGTTGAAGAAGGAGAAGAAAGTTAGGAACAACAAGAACAACCTCAAGAGTCTCATGAGCCTACAGAACAACAGTTAAATTCGTTTTTGGATATTGCTTATGGTGAGGATGAAGAAGAATTTCACGAGGTACACATGTCATAAAACGTTGTTACCACCAGAAGTGTTAGTAAGAAGGCTTCTGATGACACCCCCAGTACCACTAATCCTACGAAACCCACTTCCAAACAACCATCTTGTCCAACCGATACTACTCCCAATTCCTCCAAGACCACATCTTCCAACACCAAAACCCAATATTTCATACACACCCCTATATAGGTTGGAATATGATTTCCTAGAAGATCTAAAGAAGACAAAAGCTAACATTTCCTTGTTTAAGCTTATGAAGATTCCACAAATTCAAGAAAATTTTATCAAAACTCTGCAAGGGAAAACTTATTCTGGCACGAAGGAAGTTAACGTTGGAACAAAGAAAGGAACAACCAAGGTAAGTTCTTCTAACAATAACACTCTATTTAAAATTCAAGTAGCAACTAATGCATCCCTAATTGGGCAAAGATCCAGATCTACCACCCCTCCTTTCCTCATTACTTTTGAAATCTTTAATAGAAATGTCCATAACTGCATGGTAGACTCGGGCACCTCATATAATGTCATGCCCCTAAAGTTTTGTGAGAAGATTAATGTCAAACCTGAACCATCTGACATTCATATTATTTAGTTAGATAGAACCAGAGTTAAAGTTATTGGAGAATTGAAAAAATTCATGTTCAGGATGTCTGCTAATCCAAAAGTTCATCAAACTATAGATATAATAGTAGTAGACATACCTGACAACTATGGCATGGTTTTAAGTCAAGATTGGTTGGCTATGTTGAATGGATACTTTGTTATTGATTGGTCTCAGTTATGGCTCCCTTATAATGGTGAAATGAATCAGATTAGGGTCGAGGGGGAAAGGTATATGAAACATTTTGTTACTGACCTGAATGACCCAAATGAATCAATAATGTTTAACAACTCAATTTTGGGTAATTATTCATCTCAAAAAAAAAATGGGAATTTCACAGTTGAAACATCATCTCTTGTGGAATCT
>WSFP011462909.1:0-18676 GCA_009831015.1 Picea engelmannii
TTTTAAACAACAACTTGGACCCTATTCCTTTTGTGTGATTTTCAAAACCACCAAAACATTCATCTTGTGAGGAATTAGAAGATAAACTAACACTGTATACCTTATGTTCATGCATGTACTTGGTAAGGGTTTCCTTTGCCTCATGGAGTTGAATCTCCATCTCATGCAACTTTTCAAGAAGCTGGTCTTTCTCCTTCTTCATGGCCATCAATTGCTCTTCAAGTGCAATTCTCTTATCCCTGTCTTCACACATCTCTTTCATCAAATCTCTCATAGTTAGAATCTCTTCTTTGTCAAAGAATTTAGATAATGAAGATACATGAAAACTATCACTGCTTGAAGCTTCCTTCATCTTTGCAAGATATCAAACTTCCACAAAACTTGCACAAAAACCAATAGCTAAATCTCAAGCTATCAATGATAAACACATGAGAAAAACAAACTATGCTATGATACCACCTGATTTGAAAATAGAAGGCTGACTTGTTATGCTATGCAAGCACCCTCTACTTCATTAAATTAAACTTTACAGGTCCTTGCTTCATGTGTTAAAATATGCCAGATAAATTATGTGCTAAGTTTTATGCTTCTTCCTTTAAATGTTTATCTGTGAGAAATTGTTCTTTTAAATGGTTAAATATGTGCTTTAAATGAAAACACAGCAACATAACTTGCAGCAAATAAACCATCAAACTCAGAACAATCACAACATGATAAAGGAGTTCACCCCCCTCCGGGCTACATCTCCTTGAGCCTCCATAATGGACTTGGATATCTGGGATTAATTAGTCAAAAGTTCTTTTACAAGCTGTTGCTCAACTCCAATGGAAAAACAGACTATACCATTGAGATCAGAACACATAAAAACCCCAAAAATGACTAATAGAACTCTGAAAACGGATCATGGCTCATCCGGGCATGACCTCTTCTACATGTGGCCATAAGCTTCCCTGAGCTTCTCTTTGGCAAAAACACCTATAAAAGTCCTCAACGACCTCTGAAACCTGTCCCAATGTGTTCAAAGCATATCAATTAGCCAAAAATGATTATTCAATCACAGAAAACAAGCATAGGCTCACCAAACCATGTCCTCGATCAATGAGGGCTTCAAGCTCCCTTGAGCTTGCTGAAACTTCAATGGTGAAAAACTTGCAGAATAAGTCTTCAAATGACCTTGATAACAGAACCAATGGATCCAGGATGTCCAAAAACCCCTAGCTGGGCTTTTACGGCACCTCAATCGGCCAAAAGATGAAGAAGTTCGGCCTCCTCCATTTTCCTCCTTCAAGCTTGTTGAAACTGGCTCTACAAAACGCACCCTTCTATGGTGAACCTGGCACACACGCTCATTTAAGCGCAAAAACTTGGCACCGAGCGCAACCACGCCAATGGTGAAAACCGTAGGACGATTAGGGTGCCTCCAGCCCCTAACCGCCTAGCACCTGGGCGTGTGAATGGTCATGTGACCGCGCGCTAAGGTAAAAAGTGGTTAACACCGTTGCAATCGTTTAACTCCCGCGCACTTAAACTAAGGTCACATGTAAATTCGGCATAGAAACATATGCCAAACCGTTCAAACCATATTTTAAAACTCGCGCCAACCATATTTAAACGTTGGTCATATAATATGGGGCATGCGACCAAGGGCTGGGGCTAAGCCTCGGCCTGGTCGCGGCCCAAACTCGAACCAAATACAATGTTAAATACAATATGTGCCACTTACATAGCAAGCAACACTCAGTGGTGCATTGGTTGGACGGTTATGTGAAGTCGTTACATGGGGGGAGGTCCGGGGGTCGAACCCCACGGCTCCCATAACATTTTATATATAATCAAATAACCAAACAATGAGTGACACGTGGCGCCCTCCGATTGGGCCACGTGTCCTCGTTTAATTTGCCCATAAACGGACACATGTCAGCTCCTTACTCGCCAGCTATCAACCAATTGACATCTGCCACATCACCCTTGTACGGTCGTACGGTCCTGCCACGTCAGACCGTACGGACTGGTACAGTGAGCATCAAATTTTTTGCCTGTTTGGCTTGACGAACAGATCACGATATCTTCTCCATACGGAGTCCGTTTGACAAAGTAAATATACCACCGGAATCAGGAAGACGAGACGGACGCAATGGCACTTTTTTCTTCACATTCCAAGCACTTTGAAATTTGAGCAAAATTTTGACCACTGGTCCAAATTTTGATCACTAAGACCTTAATGGTCTCACTTACGAATTAACACAAGCCCTTTTTGTCCTCTGGTGCAAGTTCTATGGCACCCACGACCTCTTTCTTCATGTTGTTGAACTCACAGGTTGTAGGTGCAAGCTCATCTCCCGTTATCCCCTTCCCGCATGTGACCTCGATCTATGTCCTTGCATAAATGCACGATTACAGGCGCGGCCAAGGGTGGTTTGAAACCAAACTACTTTTCACCCCACAATTCACCATGAGCCACCATGTGTCCATTTCTCAATACCGTGGTCTCGATTGCGGCCCGCCCTCAACTTTTTAAAACTCGAGCACCTTCTGTCCCCACAATGCGAGGTGACCTTCGATCTCGTGATCTTGACGGTGCTTCTGAACTGACGGCTCAGATCTGTCCCTTTCTTTCTTCCTTCTCTCCTCCTTTCACGCGCCTCCCCAGACCTTACGATCTATGGACACGTACCCCCCTTTCAAATCAATAGCTATGGTTGATTTCGGCAATCTGGACTTCGGGAGTTTAGACTCTCAAACTCTTCACTTCCTCTGCAGTGGATATCTCCCAGAGTGGAAGATCTTCTTACACATGTCCCTCGCGAATGGACGGTTTAGATAAACTTCGGCTCTCCAACCTTCAGGATTTCTTGTTCAATACCTTTCCTTCTTCTGAAGTGATTTCTCTCGGAGTGGCAGATTGTTTTCCACGCGTCCCGCCTTGATGGACGGTTCAAATGGACTTTGAAACTTCGCGCTCCGACTGTTCTGAAATCTTCACAAACACAAATATCCGGAGTGTCGGATCTTCTGACACCTGTCCTCCCTAATCCAACGGCTATCCAACGAAGTGAATCTTCATCCTCCATGCATCCCTTCATAAATCAAGGATCTAGATTCTACTTTGGGACTTCGGTGCTTTCACCCTCTTCTTTCCTCCGGAGTATTTCATACCTGGAGTCTTAGATCTGGCACCATGCATCCTCCTCGATTCAACGGCTCTCGTCCACTTCGAGACTTCGGCCTTCGAAAATATCAACTCTCAACTTCTCCACGCTCTTCTTTTCCTAGAGTCCATGATTTAACGACATGTGTCCTCCCGCAGATCGACAACTCCCAGCTGCTTCGACTATTCGGGCTTCGGCGATTTCGTTTTCTTCGTATCCACAAAACTTCCAAAGTACTTTCTCTCTGGAGTTATGGATCTTCCGCCACTTGTCCCTCTTGAAGATGGACGGTTCCTACTCACTTCGGGACTTCGGAACTTTGGCATTTTACTGTACTCTGTGCTTCAAGAAACGTAAAGCTCACGCATCTTGCCCAGACCCAACGATCTGGAATGCTCTTCGCTCCCTCCTAAACGGATCTCAGCCAGTGATTTGGAAAACCTTCAAAATTCTTAATTTCTTTGAAGATCTTCCCCGCTATCTCTCTTGAGATTTCTTGCCTTCTACTCCTTTGACTTCTTAAAGAGCGACTTCGACACTTAGTCGAATTTCGGGTCTGTCCACTCCTTGCAACAGATTCTTATGCAAGGTTTGGGTTCTTGCAGGTGATTATGGACGCCTTGCAACAGTCACTTTGCACCCCTTGCAAAGGGAAAGTTTTGTGCTATCTCTTCTGAGATTCAGAATCAAAAAAGATTATGTCAATGCACTCCTTGCGGAATGTGTGCACACCTTGCACAGACTCAATCGAAGAGATACAATTGAAACTTATGCAAACATCTCACAATTTCATATATTCGTAACGAAATTCATGAAAACAACAATAACATGGAATTGCAAACAATAACAGCCCATGCATTGGATCAATTTTCCTCTGTTATATTCATTCCAAAAGTAAAAATGGCTACAGCTATGATCAAACAACAACTAAAAATTCAGAATTTTCCTACTAACTCGCAGCAACCTCATTTGGGCATACAAAACCTCTATTTATCTCAGAGGGTTCTTAGGGTTCCCTCCCGATTACTCGTCTACTCGAAAACAAAACCTAACTGCTACCTTAGTTCAGTTACATTCAAGACTACGAGTGAAAACTCCCGGATCACTCATGACCATTCAACTTCCAAGTGTTTTATCTTCTTCTTTTTTTCAATCAGCTCCAAAAGATTCGCAGTAAACGCCAGTGTTTAAGATTCCAAAATGATTCCAAGGCATTGAGTTGTCCTGCCATGCGTGCTCGTTGATGATGCTCTTGCATCAGGTTCGCTCTATGGAACCAACACAGGGAGACTGGAGTCGACCACACCAAGAGCAGGTGAGAACCCTTCGAGACAACACGGCGGACACACAGGCTACATAACCATTAGCTTGCAAGGTAGGGTGACATTTCACACCAAGTAGGAGAGATCATGAACAGAGGAGCAAAAGTTACTTACTGGCCAGTAATAACACCAAGAAAACGCAGGGCATAACCCTCGTGGTTTTCCCCCAAAAAAACTGAATAATGTTGATATAAATGCAAATATCAGGTAATAGAAACCAACCCTAAAGTGAACTACTTGGCATAATATCCACCATAACCAACTATGCAGAGACCAATAACATAAAACGAGCCATGACCATGTGGAAATGATATGCAGTGACCCAAGGGTGGTTCAAAAATTACACAGCAACCCCATAACAACAAATACGACCGGGTATGGTTACAAGGATTGTGAGGAGACGTCCAAAAAATCCATATGGAATGAAACCATCCAACAAAACCCATAAAGACAACAGGGAGCATTCACAGATTCCACCACGCAGAATCATCAATGAAATAGTGACTTGAACCATCAAATTTTCATTTGCAATGAATAACACACAAACAACTATTCCAGAGAAACACCATGAGTTTACACAGTTGCCAGCCTTAAGAAAAACACAGACCAATACATCACCAAGCCAAATATTTATTTCATAAACAGAGCGAGTTCATGGATGGCGAAAAAAACATACATGTAATCAAATGGCCTTAAAAATGCGAGCTTGGTCGAGCAGTTCCTTCCTTGCCTAAATATCGGAGCTTAACCACAGCGAAAATCGATTGAACAATAGCCAAGCTAGGGTGACGGCCAGTGGGGGAAGTATGGAGTGACGTGCAGTAAATGCACGTCGCTTCCATCTTCTCCTCATTCAATTACGTAGTACACGCCATCCAGCCAACATCAACCCATTTCATTAATCCAATACATCGAAACTAACATCCAGTGTGCCACCCGACCTCATATTACCATTGCCAAACATACCATAATGCATATCAAATGTGCCTTCATATAACTCAATAACATTGTATAGCCACTAACATTGCTAGTTAGGACTAACATCAACCTTTTTAAATTTGAAATGCATATAGTGTAGCATAGTATAGCATAGTTTTAGTTTCTTCTCCTTAGATTTTTTCATAGGTCTCTTTTCCATTGATTTTATTTCTTGTTATAACTAACATGTGTCTTATGCAGGTACAACATATGACGATTCATGGCTTCAATAGCAATGCCATAACCGTGAATATAAGCCATTCATACATAAAATTTAGAGCTTAGAGTAATGAAACCCACACATAGCATGCATTATCCATCTGTCATTATGTCGCAAATAAAACCAAAATTTCATCATCAATCATGTAGAACCTTGTACGCAGTGTCAAACATCAGCATAAATATCAAATAAGAACCTGATCTGATCCTCCAACCTACAAGGGGGTCCCACCTACTAGTATTATATATATCATTAACTTATAAATAGTAGGCTTTAGCAATACTTTGCGGGTGAAATCTTCGTTGTGATTTTTATCGTCAAAAGGCTGCTGAAATATAACCCTCTAACCCTAGATAACTCCTAAACTAACCCTAGAAATCAATTATAACTTTTCCCTAGCAAACTACTAACCCTAACGCACTTTTTGAGGTAGTTTAAAGTAATTTTCATCGGCTGATTTTTCGGTTACAACGCTTGGTTTGCTACAGCCATAAGGCTGATAAATATCACTGCAGTTATCTTTTTGTGACAGCCTTGCTTTTGTGCTAAAGTCTTACTATATCATTGTTGAGTTAAACTAGTCTTTACTAGCTTGTCTCGTGCTTATTCAATTGGACTTTTAGCACTTATTTCATAGTTCTCATTATCTTTTATATGTTGATATATATCAATGATTATTGTTGCAATTAGGGACAGCAAGCTTAACTTGCTTTTCCACCTAACATATTACAAGCATACTTGGTTTTCATTGTGTCTCGGGTAGGTATTCTTCTCCAAGCAAGTCACTCAAAGCATTGACAACCCTAAAACTTTCCCCAGACTCTTTTCCAAGTTCCTTATACCATTTAGAATTGACCTTTAGGGGAATCCATCCATACATCTCATTTTCCATCTCAATTCCCCCTAGGGTCACCGGGATTCCCCCCTTGAGGTGACTACCTCACCTCTCAAGTAACTGGAACACCTGCCTAAGGTGACAGTGGGTAGGTGCTCTCCTAGTTCTCACCATTTTGGTGCTTGGGTCAGGCTTTTCCCAACCTACAACTTATGCAATAACAGTCCCTCTAACAGACTAGGGTGTGTCTTTCAACACCGAACTCTGTCATTGGTTGTGGTTTCATCTAGAACTCCACAAAACACAAGAAGGTCGACTTCCTCCTCTCTGGTTTCTAATTTCCAGTTCACAAATCAACATAACGAGGAATTAGGTCAACTTATCTCCCTGTATACCCAACCTTGTCTAATTCTTTGTTCACTTACTTAATTAAATGGCCTTTTCCCTAAGTTATGATTTAATGTTCACATAAGTCATTTAAACCCACTTTTTGTTGTAATTAGATGTTCACTTTACCACTTAAGTGACTTTTCCCTAAGTTTCACCTCACTAATCAATTAAGTCACTTAAACACCTTTTTTCCTCCTTTTACCTCCCTAATGTCACTTTCAGGTTAGACTTTGGTGGAATGACATTAATTAGAGGTGTTATTCCCCTTTTCATCTCGACTATAGTCTATGGGAACATATAGACTACTAATTCGCTCTCTGTAGAGACCATCACTGGGAAAGGGAAATTACAATTAAGGCCCAGAGGTTGATGCGGTTACACTATATGTATATGTTATGTTATAAATGATAAAATCCACAAGTCAGTGTAATGTCCTCATTTTCGGGTTCCCTTACTCTGCAATTGGATATGACGTTATGGGTTTATATCAGCTTGATCAAAGGGATAATTTGATGTTATCCATGAGCCCATATGGTTTAGAAGAACTATATGATGCTTTCAGAGGTCCATTATCATATTTCATCATCGGGATCACTCCTACGCAATCATATTTTGATTTCGATGCATTTCGACCATTCCCATAATTTGGGAGTACTGTGGAGCATTGTTTAATGATTTCACTAAGGTTGTCATTTTAATAAATTATCTTAGAGGCACACCTTAGTTTAATATCTCATTGGATCCGGGAAGTAAATCTAAATGTTGAGATGATGAAAAAGTGACTTCCAATGGCCGGAAATGCTTTAAATTCAAATGAATCATTTTTTGGAGTAGAAAGGTTTATTAAATTAATAAAGTGATTTTTGGAGAAAATATTAAAGATGAGTTAAAAAGTCATTTGAGGGGGAAAAAGGTGAAAGGGGTATAAAGAAGAGATAGGGCCTCATTTCCTCTCATTATGATTGATTATTTTACAAAATTGATTTGGAGAGAGCTCTTGTGGCTTCTCTTGGGGTTTTGGAGTGAAACCCTTGTGTGGGTTGGTTTCGGTGGTGAAAGTTTACACCCGAGATGATCAGGTTTCGGTGGTCAAAGATTCCACCCTAGCCATTTGGTGGGGAAGATCATTCAAATCTTCCACTTGGATTCTATCATTTCAGAGATCGATTTATTTTTTCTTCAGTTGGGATTTGTGGTACCATATTCATCATGGAGAGAGGGCACACTTGTATTATGGGGTTTCTTCATCTTGGAGAGAGGGTGCATGGCTTGGAATTCATCGTAGAGGGGGACATTGCTTTGGCACTTCATTACATTTGGAGAGAAGGCGCATTGCTTGGTATCCTCTTAGAGGGGCTCACTCTCCTTTGGGCCTTCACTGCATTTGGAGAGAGGGCGCATTGCTTGGTATTCTCTTAGAGGGGCACGCTAACCTTTGGCACTTCATTCATCTTGGAGAGAGGGCGCATTTCTTGGAATTCATCTTAGAGGGGCACACTTTCCTTTGGTGCTAGTTTTGGTATTCTTCTTATGGAGGGTGTACTTATTTGTGGAGCTATATTTCTTTCTCTTGGAGCCATCATTCGATTGTATGAGGGGCACACTTTTTGTAAAGAGTCGCTATCTCTTGGTATTTACTATTGTACTTGCTTTGGTAATTAATAATATCCTCCTTCCATTTTCCATATTTCATGTGTATTGTTGGATTGTTTCCAAATTGTTCGATAAAAGTACCAAAATCTTATGCATGCAAATTGTTCGACGAAATTACTAAATCAATCAAGCACACAAATATTAGCAACAAATTGTTTGATGAAAATCATGAACCAAAGGTAAACTACAGTACATATCAGTAGCAAAGTGTTTGACAACGGTCCTAAATCAACATCAAGACTAAAACATTTCATCCACCTAACCCTAACTAGTTGACAAAAGTCTTGTACCAATTAGCAGTTAGAAAATGGGGCTTTTACATTGGTATTTGTGGTATGTTAGCAAATTGTTTGCAAAAATTTCTGAACCACATATTCTCTAAAATATAACAGCAGCAAGCATATAATTATATCAGCAGAAAGAAGGGCTATTATATCAGCAGAAATAAAGTCTATTATATCTTAAAATTATATCAGGAAAACATAAATATTTCAGCCATTAGTAAGGGGGATATTACAACCACCTTGAGCTCTACCCCCTCTAATGGTAATCATCCGTCTTGATGAGAATGAATGCACAATTATAAAGGACCATAGCCCAGTAATGAAATGAAGGAATAAAGCTTGAAACCTGTAAAGGGGACTTGCAAATAATAACTAGGTATCAAAAGGCAATTAAGGGGTTCGAAATGAAAAAAAGTAATGATGAAAGAGTATCTAAAGTAGCAAGCGATCCCTCTACAAAGGAACTCATAGAAATCGATTCAATGACACCATAAACCATGAAGTAAGCCCTAATTCATATCACTATCACACTTACTCTTGAAGGGTTTCTTTCTTTCTTGCTTCCCTTGGGACTTATCCCTCTACCTGGGTCTTTTATTCCCTGTCTAAGTTGGTACACCTAATAGGATTGGATAAAGGCCCTCCTATATTCAAATTTTCCAACTCACATGAGGTCTTGGGATGGTATGATGCTTGAAGGGGATATTGAGGTGAATTGTTTACATGGATTATATTTTAAGTAACATCTTACTTTGCATGATTTAAGGACTAATATTTCTTATGAACATTGGTTTACCTTGTCTTATACTCTGCTTTTTTTTTTATGGCCCTGACATGGTTCTTTGAGGGAAGTCATGGTTTTTCATCCAAGATATAGTGTCTTTATTGCAGATCATTGGCATGTGTGATGCAGAGCAGTGAGTCACCCAATGACTCACCACCTTCAGACATCATCTCTCACATTCTTGGAACCTTGGACGATGGACAAATCGGCTTGATTTGAGAAAATTTGGTCATGATGGCACACAGATCGGTTGAAATCCCACAGGCTGGGCAGAGTACCCAAGGGATTATTATTCACTAGATCATGGATGTTGTAGCAGCAGACAACCAGACACCATGCAGAGATGAGATGTAGCTCCCTCTACCCTGGACACAGCATCCTAGATCCTAGACGTTGGACCTCATATGATGATGACATCATCTTTTAGGGTTTGATGGAAAATGTTACCTCCCTAGTTGCACTAGGCAGGACTCACGATTATATGTAAATATTGAACAAGGCACTTGTTCAAATTCAGAGTTCAGAAGTCCAGTCAAGCATTATTGCCCCTTAATTTTTCTTCTTCTTCTTATATATGCATGTTCCATGCCCCCATGGGGGAATTGTAATAAATGAACTAGCATGAGGTCTTTCTTATGTAAAAGACTTATCTCCCCAAGACTTGGTCATTAGAGCATTACTCTGGAGTGTTTTTTTTTCACTTGGTTAATGATTCCTCGCTTTTCAGTGATTTATAATTCCTCCAAAGTTGGAGTATGTCCTAATGGTTCGGTGGTGTGTTTTGTCTGTCTAGTGTCTTATGTTTATTACCATGCTAATCATTTACCCAGAGTCTTATAGACATGCATTGGGTCCCTCTATGATTTTTTAATATTTTTCTAGCAATAAATTTTTTCATAAAATAGGGATTTTCCTTCTATGTAAATATTAAATAAGTGGTACTAGGAGGTGTTAAATGCCTTAGGGAGCATCGTTTTCTAACTCAAAATAACCCTTTTACCCATGTACCCCCTTTTCAAGAGAAATAATTGACTTTTGTTCATCAAATATCAATTTTACTGGAAAAGGTGAATAAATCAGTTTTCCTATTTTTAAGGAAACATGTCTGGGACATGCTTTTGGTTTGTCTTCAATTCACTTAGCCTCACTAGTTATTAGTGGTTGTTGACTGAAAGTAAGAGGGAGTTAGTGGCAATTAGAGACGAGTTAAGTGATAAGTTAACATGAGATGGTAAACATCCCAAAGAGGAGGTGCACCCTCTCTTGAGAGGTGGTGCACTCTCCTTGAGGGTGTCAATCCCAAGGAGGGTGTGCACCTACTCGAGAGAGGTGGCGACCTCTCCTTACCTCATATCCTTCACTGGTGGAAATTTTCTTATGTTCCTTGAGACATGGCACATTCCCTCACTCACATGTGGCGCATCTCCATGAGATAGCTCGCCCTCCCTCCTTGGGAATTGTTCCCACTTTGCTATTTAAGCATGTATCCTCTCCCTCATTTGGTTAATGAGAGTTTGGGCTTTTCTTGTATTGCACTATTGTTGTAATATATTTCTATCGGAATAAAAGAAGACTTTGGAGGTCAAGAAGGTGGCTTTCACTACTTGTGTGGATGATTGATGTCATGCACTAATCATATGAGGTATACATTTTCTTAATTTCTTGCTTTTAGATTGTTAATTTGGCCTTTAAAGGGGTGGTATCACACAATAGGATAAGATCTCATTAAGATAATCAACTTTTTAGGATATTATTTCCTTTTTACATTAGAGATATTTGCTTTACATGTCTTTTTGGTTGATCAATATGTTATCCAAGTCTCTTGTGTAGGAAGTGTTATCCTCATTTTGTGGATAACTAAGGAGATGATGTCTCAAGGCCCTCATGTTGCATATATGGAGTGTCGAGAGACTACATGACCGTCAATACCCCTTTGCACAGATGGAAAACCCACTCACCACCATAGATGGTCACAGGTTTTCAGATGGCATCCACCACACTAGTTTGCTTCAGAAAGGCAGTGGCCTTGCTCCATGAGGTACAAGTCAGTATTATGGTGAGCATCATTTCAATACCTAAGCCATTTGATTATGTTGTATCTTAGGTTTCTCTAGATTTCATGATATGTGCTTAGACATTATGCCTTTTGCCCTGCTTCACCTTGGTGGTTGGCATTGTGCCCTAGTAAGTGGTCTTCTTGGGGAATGGGTTTGTTGCTGGGAAATCCCTTAATGAGTCATTGTACCGTTCTTGACCATACTTACCATTTTCCATCATTATTCCCCTCCATTTCCTTATCTCTTGGGGTTTTAGGGTGTATTGACCCAAGAAGGGGTTGTCCCTCATTCTATGGGAAGAAGGGGCTAAAGGCCCAAAGCGGTTGGTGTCGGGTAAAAGATAAAAGCCATATATGAACTTTCCAGATGCTTCGCCCAGGGATCACCCAAGAAAGAAATAAAACACTTATCTTTGAATAAAAGGGGACCCATAATATAACAAAGAAATGCATGAAAGGTATATTGAAGGATAGGAGGTCTCATCACGAGCCGACCTATCACGTCCATAAATATCTAGTAGTATGGAATTGTCATTATCTAGTCACCAAACCAGGGCAGTGACTCTCAGTTGCATGGCTGAGAGAAAAGGGGTCTCATCATGAGCCAACCTTCTCATTTCCATTAGGCATTTGTGGGTGGCATTACCACCATCTAGTCACCACGCCAGGGCAGTGACCTTCAACCTCTCCTTGTGCTAAAGAAAATATAAAGAAAGAAATATAAAAGGCAAATAATGGGCTTGGAAAAAGTGTATTGCGAACGAAGGTACCATACACCCTCTACAAAGGCACCCATGAATGAGACACTACAAACCCTAGTATGTCATGAGACCTATGTCGATTCAGTCTTGACCCCATCCACCTCATACACTTTACATGGCCTAGAGAGGGACCTCTTGGAGGCTCTCCTTGACCTAGGGCAAGATCTACCCAATAGGACACCTCGTCAACCCTCCAATACTTAAGCTTGACAAGTCGCATAGTGTCTTTGAGCTGTTATTTGTTTGATATAGTAATATTTGATGCACATGCTTAGATGGATTATTTATTGATTGGATCCACTTATCATAATGTTATGACTTTAGATCCTTGGAGGGCGTGTCCATTTGTTTTTGCAGGACCTAGCTAGTGGACAGTTTTGGGAGAACGAGCCTAGCTTGGGCTTCCATGGGGCTACAAGCCCATAGGTTCGATGACAAGGGCCTGCATGCCAGATGAGAGAGAGATGACTTGGATGGCCTTGATGATGACTTGGACGACCTAGCCCACCCATTGCTTGCCAAACGATTTTCCCAGGAGGGGAAAAACATCCCACTTTTGAGCGTGACGTCATGATATTTGGGGGCTAGGGTTTGGTGGTGAGGTGCCACTCATTTGCACTTGGATGTTTTGAGGAGAAGAGGGTCTTCACCAAGATGAGAACACCTAGATGCTTGACACATGTCCTTGGGAGGCCTTTCCATACTTCTCCAACACCAACGACCTCTTCAAAGTGGCAAAATGTCCCCTAAAGGGGTGATGTCATCCTAGATTAGGGTTTAATTTGTGCAAAAGATGAAATTTTAAGTGAATTGTTTAATATTATTATGTTAAGGGGAAAAGATTAGGGTTGTTGACCCCTAATATTTTGTTTTACTCCTTATTTTGTGGACAAGCCATGTTGACTAATTTTTGTATAAATAGAGATCATATGATCTCATTTTAAATCATAACTCTCCTCTTGTGAGAGATTTTGGTTTGAAATTTTCGGCCTCTTAGCTCTTTAGCTCTTGTTCACTTGTGAATGACTATGGTTGTGAATGGTTAATGGAAGAAGTGATGTGCTAGGCCTTGGAAGGTTATATTTAGCTCTTGTGGTGGATTTTCTTATCATCTCTCTTGATCTTGGTATGGTTTTTACTCTCTTGGTATCATTTTATTCAAGTCAAGTATTGTTGTGCTAGGAGCTAGGTAGGAAGTATAAGGGCATACACCCCCATAAACCCTAGCTTAGAGAAACTTGCCTTGGGAAGTAAAAGGGCTTACACCCCCAAGGAGGTAGCTTTTCTAAGCTCTGTATGACTCCATTAACCCAATAGTAAGGGCACTAGTCATTGATGTGTTGCATTGGAGATATAAAATTATTGCATTGGGAAACGTGAATTTCAGCGTTTTTACTTCTTGCAAAAGTGGATTGTCTTCCTTGTGACTTGGGCACCTCACAGACACTAGGGCATCCTCATCTAAGTGCTACTTATTTCTGTTGTTACAAATTTTCATCTTCAGCCATTAGGGCTGCAGAAACCCTAACATACTTGCTCAAATAACTCTTTATTCAACCATTGGTTTTGGCTCAAATTTTGCACACTTACTCTACCTATCCTAGTGCACTTTTTGGCAAAGTTTGAGGGAATTCTAGTGGAATATTTTCTCGCTGTAATAAATTGAATGTTACAGACATAAGTCTGATATAATTTTCTGTAGAAAAGTGTTTACAACAGCCTTATATTTTATGCTAAGAGTAGTAGTTCTTTCACCTTGAGTTTAGCTAGTCAATTACTAGTTTTTCTCTTGCATTTTCTATTTGATCCTTAGCATTTATTGAGCAACTTATACTATCTTTTTCTTGTTGATTTATACTGTCATCTATTGCTGCAAATTAGGGACAGCAAGCTTAACTTGCTGATCCAATTAACATGTACTTTTGCAAGGTGTGTTTTCTTGTGTCTCGGACAGGTACAATAATCCGAAAAATCACTACACTTGTGGGGAAGCCATTACTTAACTTGCAAGGCATCTCTCCCTACCTTTCTTTCCATTTAGACTTGACCTCTAGGGGCTTCCTTTCCACTTCCCTCCATCTTCATCTCAATCCCCCTAGGGTCACCAGGATTGCCTCCCTAGAGTGACCTAGTCACCCTTGAAGTGTGGGACCTACATCGAGGTGACATTGGGTGTAGGATTCCCAAAGTTGTAGCACTTGTTCCTTGGTTGGACAACTTGTGCCATAACAGAAAGCATTGAATATTTAACAAGTTTCTTGCAAGTATTCTTAAGCTCATAGGTCCTCATGCTTGGAGAAGTGGCTAAACTAGCGTGTATCTTCCACAAACTCTAAGTTTATTGAAGACATAGTCCCTCAACATTCCACCGTGAGACTCCATATACCAAGGCTTCCAAACTATCAAGTTTCTCTCTCTCTCTCTCTCTCTCTCTCTCTCTCTCTCTCTCTCATAAAAACTCTAAATATTTCTTAGTTACTTCTTTATGCATGCAAGTAAATCTTAGTTTTAAAGTTATATTTCAAGTAGATCTTACTTGTGCATGCATGCATGCATAGATCCATACTTTACAATCAATGTTTTATCATTCTAAGTAGATCTAGCACTAGAATTCATCTTTTAGCAAAGTATTTTTCGGATAAATCTCAAGGCTAAAAGGTAGTTTCAATTTTAGAGTTTTAAATCCTTTATTTGGAAATGTTAGTGCCTTTTGTTTGTTGTCCCAAACAACAAACAAAAATCATTATGAAAACTAGCTTTCTTTTTTGCTTTCTTGGTTAAATTTCACTAACTTTTGTATATCCTTCACTTGGTAAATTTTAGCCAAAGTCTAACATCTTTTGTGGGTTGTCACAAAGCACTTTGAGGCATCTTTCCATCCATTTAGCTTTTTGCTTTTGCAGGTTTAAAGAACATCCAAGCGGAAGTGTTGGGTCTTGGTGTGTCTATCGTACACTCATGATAATATTTAATCATACAAACACTTGTTTTTGTAGAGTTACCTACTTTATGATGGATTTCCAGCACTTGGCAGAACATACAGGTGGTTTTCAGCTTGATGATTGTAATGGATGACTTGGCACCCTAGGTGAGAGAACCCTAGACTTTGAGGTGTCTATTGAGGTCTTGTGGTGATTTTCTATAGAATAAACACCCGATCTAGGGGAGCGATCCCCCTCATCATGGTTTTTCAAGAATTAAGGGCTTGATAGGAGGGGACAACCCACTCCTAGTTGCACATTAGACTACATCACTTGAGCGCTTGGCTTCTTGGTTTTATTTTCATGTTGGGATTGTACTTCATAATCAATTAACACCTAATTCTCATGGAGCAATATGTTGCATGCACACATGTGGAGGCATTTCACGTGGATCTAAGCTACATATGGTGGTTATTGCACACATGTGAAGGTTGTTAGGTCTTTGATGACTTGGTACTTGATCTATGGTGTCTATTTGTTGATGTTCAACCTCTTCCCTCCAGGTCCATCTCTCACCTTGATCTATGGATGATTTGGGGCCATGCGTGCTACTTGGAGGGTTTGTTGCATATCTCTTGGAGTTGGTTGTCTTGGAGCATGAGACATTATGGTTAATTCCACTTAAGCATTCCACCTATTGATGCATCTATCCACTTGAGAAGGGTGCCTTGCACATATTTCTATGTCATTTGTTGAGGGTTTCCACATATTTGGAGGATTTCTACCTATTTTCCACCTTGGGATGGTAGCACGTGCCACATGCTGATCTATTTGTGCATTGATGAGGGCATTGCATTGTACATGTTTCTATACTTCATTTGTCTAGGGTGTCCACATTCATGAGGTGGTCTTCCACCACTACTTCTACCTTGGGATCATCGCACTTTATGGAGTGATATGGTCCTAGATGCCACACGTGTGGATAAAGGTGGTTATTTGCACATCTTTTCATAGATAAACTTGTCCACTTGGAGAAGGTCGTTTCGTACACATTCATTTTTACATGTTGCTTGGTTCATATGTGGAGACAGCCATGAGGGCACACTTTTGGGAGCTTTGGCATGGTCTATATCTCAACTAAAGGAAGTGCCCCACTATCTTGGCTCTATTTTTAGGACATTGTTGTAACTAACTCCATATTTTAAATTTGTTTAACTCATCTACAGGAATTACTTAGATGAAAGCTTTATTATATTGTTTTTTTAGAATATGTTATTGTAACCTCTTGGAGGAAGTTGAGGGTCTCAACAAATTTCTTACTACTTTTAGTAAGACAGTTGTAGAGATGATTATTATATTGTTATTTCTTGGAGAGAAAAGTGGATCTAGGAAAAAAAATCATATTTTATTCTATGAGGAGATAGAGCTTAAACCTATATAAGGGCTTGTTCTCTCCATTTGCAACTTGAGATTTGTTGCCGCCTAATCCACACCTTAGGTCACGTGGAAGAAATATTCAATCCATTGGGTGTGGCCTTGGGGACAATTCTCGATTCGAGTAGTTGTCACCTAACACTCGACTCCTCCGTCTAGCCTAACTCCTAGCAAAGCCAAGGGGGGTATTACATAAAAAGGAATCTAAGGCTGATTAGATCTAAGTACGAATAATAAACAATATTATTCTCGGAGTTAATATGGACAAAAGTAGAAGCAATTATTTTAGCAGCATATAATGACACAATAAGAGAAATGCTTATATGAAAGACATTGAACAAGTAAAGTATTTCAGCATAAACGATATTGCTTAGAAGCAAAATACAAGTACTTGAAAATAATTGACAATAAGCGAATAAAATCTTGTGTTGAGCAATAGTAAGAGAATGGTTTTCCGTACTAACACTAATCCACATTGACCAATTCCTTTTCTGATGGACACCACAAATCAAGCAAAGCTCGCAAGAGGCCAGAGCATACTAAGGTTGTTGAGGGGAAGGTTTATTTTCCAAATTGAAATAACTGAAAGGAAATGCAAAATTTAAATCTAAACTAATCTAATCTAGAAATTGAAATCTAACTAATGTTTTGTAGTGTTTGAGTTTATTTTAACTTTGTGAAAATGAAATGAAAGTGAGAAAAAGGGACAAACAGAAAAATGAGACAGTTCCCCCCAGCTCCTGGGGTGATTGCAGGTCTAGTGGGTTATCCCACTCTTTCTTATTGGTTACAATTTCTTTTGGAAGAAGGTTTGTGGTCCTTTTATAGCTCAAGACCACAAACTTACAAAATTGATAGAGAATTTAATTTGGAAGAAAATTAGGTGCCTTCGGTGGTCCCGAAAGCTCTGATTCCTTGAAAACAGACAGTGTTTCCCCTTGACTCTTCGTTGAATCTGAAAAAATAGCAAGTTATAGTGGAGAAATGTGCCCAAAAATGATTTGGGACAGCCTGCAAACAATGTTAGACTAAGCCCAAAAATTAGTAAGTGAAAGCTAAGAAAAAGTTATTGAAAATCAACCAAGAAAGCAAGCTAAATGCTAGTTTTCTTAGTGGATTGTGTTTGTTGTCTGGGACAACAAACAATGAGGCACTAAGATTTCCATATATATAATTAAAATCTTCAACAATCAACTCTACCTTTTAGCCTTAAAAATTTGAAAGAAATACTTGCTAAAAGATACATTTTTTTCATGAAAGATCTATTTAAAATCTTAGATCTAAAGCTTGGATCTATGCATGAATGTTTGCATAAATAAAGATCTAATTAAAATTTATAAATAAAACTTGGATATTTATGTATGAAAGTAAAGTAACTAGAAAATGTTTGATTTTTTTAGAAGGAGAGAAGGAGAAGCTCTAGCTTGGAACCCTTGGGCAATAGAGCCTCCCGGTGGATTGAGGAGGGACCGTGTCTTTAGAACCTTGAAGTTGTGGAAGATGCAAACTATCTCAACCACCTCTCCAAGCAAACAAGATCATGCATGCTTCAAATACTTGCAACAAATTGTTAAATTGTGATGCTCCACACACATGAAATCTAGATAACCTATAATTAAGCAAAATTTGCATGCAAATCTTTAACCGCATATGTAAAACAAAGGAAAAACGATCTAGAAAACAAACTAGTTTAAAAGATCCTTTCCACATTAACAATTGAACAACAAGCAATTAAAACAACATCACCTCTGTTGATACTGAGAGGGGGGTGAATCAGTATCAAGTACAATTTAAAAACCTTTTTCAACTTATACTTAAACCATTCAATTATATCCAATGAGCAATGAACAATAGTATAAGAGTTACACCAATACACCACAATACACCAT